>JANHFX010006715.1:0-16084 GCA_027560015.1 Chloroceryle amazona
GCCGGGGCAGCCGCTGCTGCCTGGGTGCTGTGCAGCCTCACCTCGGTCAGCAGGAGTCCACAGCCAGGCAGTTGGGTTTCATTTTGGCATTCCTTGGTGGCATCTCACACAGAGAGCCTGTCTGGTTCCTCTGGAGAGCAGACACCGTCCTCAGGTCATCTTCCTTTTGAAGCATTCCAGAAAGGTGAGAGGGTTTGAAAGACTGAAAAGCTGCTTTAAATTGGGTTACTTACAAACAAAAATTGAATGCTAGGTGAGCTTTAAAGCCTTGGGGTGGTTCTTAGAAATAAACTTTACTGGCCTATATTGTCCTAGAAGCGTTCAGTGAGCGTGTACCAATAGGTTCATTTTTCTAGCTTTGCCTTTAACTTTTTGTACGAGAATAAAGCTGTAGATGTAAAACACGCTGGGCTGCTTTTCTGTGGTGCAGCTGGAGGCCTGTGCGACAGGAGGCTTCGCGCTCTTCTTACCGTGATTAAAAAGCAGTTGATGTGTATCTGTTGAGCAGCTGAATGTGGTGCCCCACATGGCTTATCGCTGTGGTTATCCCACGTCTGGCCCGAGAGAGTGATGCAAATAAACGGGCCAGTACACAAACAGGATTTTTTAAATAGACCATGATGGTAGCCGGGGTTGGTTTTGCAGTAGCTGGGAACTGGCAGTGCTGTGGGTGAGAGGCCTTCAGGCGGGAGCTCTCTGCAACCTGAGTGAATCCCGGCGCGGCTGACGGGCACTACTTTCGCGGTGGTGTCAGCAGACCTGCGCTGGTCATTGCCCCGCCTTCAGCCCTGCTGGTTTCATACCGAGCCAGCGTGGGCCTGTCTGTGTGTCTGGCTGGCTCTGTGTGTGTGGCTGTGTGCGGCCGTGTGACGTGCCTGTGCAAGAGAAAGGGATGGGGACCTAATTGCAGCTTAACCTTGTAGCAGCCTGCGCAGCACGTGGCAGGGGTTTCCTGCGCCCCTTCCCCCGTGCTGTGGATGTACAGGATTCTTTCCTGTGGGAGAGGCTCCCTTCCTCTAACTGCTGTGGGCAAGGGCAGGGTGCAGTGCTGGCTGCAGCCCTGCCCTGCACCCTCTTTGATTTGCTGAACCAATCCATTTCCAAATAGCACAAAAGCTCAGCTTTAACCTTTTTCACATCCCTAGGGGGAGAACAGCAACAAGGGGATTGAAGTTGAGTGAGAGAAGCCTGCTGTATTGACTCACATTTTCACTAAAACCCAAGGTGATCAGGCCCAACTGTGCAGGGAGAGGAAGGCAATAAAGGCAAGGCAAGGCAAGACAAGCAGCCAGGGTGCTGGAGGCTGTAGCGGGGCAGGATTCACCAGCGGGGCAGCTGATGCACCATGATGATGGACCCCTAAGGGTCTGCAGTGGCTCAGCTGGCTGGAGCTGCTGCTGTGCACTCCCAGGGACTGTGAACAGAGGCTTTGCTCTCTTGGTGCCCACTCTCATTTATGTGTGAGCTAAGAGAGGACATCCCTGTATTGTGTGGCCAGGAGCAGCCCTGGGAGCCACCCACCTCTCCCTTGCCCTGACAGCACCCTGCTACTTTCCTGGGCTTGCTGGGTGAAACAGAGAGGGCAGGGCTTCTTGGTGCAATGTCACAGTCCCATGATTGGCACTGGCACTTCCTCAGCGCCCTGGCGTGTCCCGAGGTGCCTGCAATCATCACAAGCTGCTCCTGGGGCTGCCCCATGCACACAGCCCCTGCTGTGCCCAGGATGCTGCTGCAAGGACTCAGCCCTGAGCTCACTGGTCGGGGCACACCAGTGGCACCAGGTGTGCACAGGGCCTGATGTGCTGGGCCAGGACCTTGCTGTTGGTTTGGAAAAGGCCATGCTGGAAAGACAGGACAGGCAGCTCATGTCACCAGCCCTGAGGAGTGGCAGGGCGATAAGCAAATGCAGCTTTTTCATGGGGCTGAGCAGCTCTGGAGTGGCTCTAGATCTTGGCACTGGCGCAAAAGCACCATGATGAGTTTGGGACAGCATTGCCAGAAGGTGACACTGAGGCTGCTGGCCTTGGAAACCAGGGCTGCATGAGGCCAGTTGCCCTGCAGCTGGAGGATGCTCTCCACAGGGTTGAGAGCACCTTTTCCTCTCCGTGGGATCGTAGGGACTGTGAGAGTGGTTCACCTTCATGTGGCCACCCTAACCCCAGGCTGAAACCTTTTGCTTAGGTATTTTCAATTTTTGTTGTTGTTGTTGTTGTTGTTGTTGTTCACAATGTCAGCCCACTGGGCAACTCACTGTATTTTTTCAACTGGGAAAAATGTAGTTAAGTGAAGTATTTAATTCACCTTGGGGTGGTTTTCCCCCAGCACTGCAGATGGCCCAGTGGCACAACTCCCCGCACAGCAGGGCCTGCCCCATCCCGACCCACACCGTCCCCAGGGCCGTGACAAAGCGCCACAGGCAGCACAGCCCCGCACAGTGCTATATATAGACCCTGCACGCAGCCCGGGCTGTTTAATTATCTCCCCTTCACGCCCTGCTGATTGCAGGCACTAATGAGCTCAGCTGCAGAAGCCGTGGTGGCAGCCTGGGGCTGGCTGGCATGGGGCTGCCACCAGGTCCCCTCTGGGGCAGATGCAGAGCTTGCTGTGCTTGGCTGGGGTAGCAGCATCACTGCGGGCACCGCCTGCCTGGGGAGCCTTCATCCCTCACAGGCAGTTCCTGCACTCAGTCCCCAGCTGGCCGGTGACTGCTGGGCCATCCCACTGGATATCATCCTTTGGTGGCAACTCCTGGAAGAATAGGGACTTTCTGTCTCCATCCCTCCTCTCTCTTCCACACTCTCTGGCTGCTCACCTCAGCCTTGGGCAGACACTGCTGCAGGTGTATGAGGTCAAACCTGAGCATCCCCTCCCTGGATCCCAGGCTAAACCTGACCATCCCCTCCTGGATCCCATGACACTGGCCTGGGGCCAGCTCAGCCAGCACTACCAACTGCTAGCACAAGCAAGGTAAAGGATGCTCAAGATCATTAAGCAGCACCAGTTTGCCACTGGGCACCAAGGGCTTGCTGAGGTGACCCTGTGGCAACAGCAGCTCTGGTGTTAACAGGCAGCTGCTGGTCCCTGGGTGCTGGTGCCATGTTGTTGGGCCAGTGCTGGTCCCCTGCCTAGAGGAAGGGATCTGCAGAATCCAGAGGCCAGTTTTGGACTAGTTGGGGCCCCTCTGGAGATGTGGCAGGAGAAAGCCAGCCCCGGGCAAGTGGCAGGTGGAGACATACTGCTGTGACACACCATGATGGGGGGGCCTCAGCTGCAGGGAACAGGGGACTGGCCCCACCAGCACAGGCTGGCTGCAGGGGATGGGGCTGTGCCCTGCGGGCAGTGGGCATTGCACCCACGGGAGAGCTGCAGCGGCCCTGGCCAGTGCCTGTGGAAGGGGATGGCAGGTCTTACATGAAGGTTGCTCAGCACAGTGGTCCTCTGTCATGCCTGTAGGCTCCCTGCTCCTTTTCTTCTCACCCGCTTGCTCGCAGCAAAGTGCTGCTCATGCTGAGAGCCCCATGTTTTTCCAGGATGGAGAAAGAGACAGGAGAGCACGGTGGTTTCCTTGAACTCTTTGTGGAAGATCAGGCTGTAGAAAGTAGCTCTGTAGCTTGAGCTTTAGGAGAAATTTCAATTTATTTTCTTGTATCAGGCAGCATTTGTGAGAAATCACACATTGAGCAAACAATACCTCCTATTTTCTGGCCAGCTTTGCTTTCAGCCCCGCGCTTTGAGCTGCATGGGATTTTTGCTCTCCACTCCTCTCCTGCGTTTCGTAACGCTGTCAGTGTTTATTCTCTTACTCATTTGTACTTCTTTCCTATTTGAAACGATCAATTGTTCGTATAAACTCACCTAGGGAGCAATTACTGTAAGCCTAACCCAAACAGGCACTGGGGTGCTCCATTAAGCAATATAACCACCCTTCCCTCTCTGCTGCTCCCAGAGGATACAATATTTACTTTTCAGCTCTCTGCTGTTCATACAGAGCGCACTTCGGTCAGTGTGCCAAGAATAACATAAACCCTAACAACAGGCTTAAGCACTAAGATGGAGTTCCTGACTTTGCAAAACAGAAAAAAAAAAGAAAAAAAGCAGAAGCCAATCTATTATTTTGCCTTTGCTAAGAAATGCCTGGCTGCAGCGAGCGAGCGGGAGCCCAAACCACCCATCTGCCTGCAACAGAACTGTAGGTAGTGTGAAATCTGCCCTGGGCAAGTACAGAAAGAGGAAAAAAAAGAGCAGTAAGCATGGGACATGGGTTGGTGATATTTTTTCCTTTTAATGCATATTTTTATTAGGTTGCTGCGTTGTTTAGTGAGCTTTTCCTCAAAAGCTTTGCGGAGCCAGAGGGGGACATGTTCCCCGGCACCTCACTTGTGAATATTTCAGCCCAGCTTTTAGTAGCTCCGTCTCTGACCATCATGAGTCTCCGTGGCTTTAATTACTAATTGCAAAGAAATTGCTGCCTGGTCCTGTTAGTCTTTTCAGTGCCGTCAGGGTTCAGTTTGTGCAGTTCTCCTCTGGAAATTATTTATTCACTAACCAGCTGCTAATGCAGGGAGCACTTGGAGCAAATTACCTTACTGAGATACTTCATGGGCATTAGCTATATTGTACTTAAAGTCTCCACATTAATTTAGGCAATTTTCCCGTCAGAAGAAAAAGCTGAAACAGAGGCTGGAGCTGCCAGAATTAGCCACAGGTTTGTCCCTGTCAGGAGGCTTTGGCATTGCCCACCTGGGGAAAGTGGTTCACAGCGGTCTGAGCAGCAGATGTGTTTTTCCTGGGGCAGATGTTGCTCTTACCACTGTTGTGGCAGGTAGGAAAAGAAACCCCACCCTGGGGCTCCAGCTCCCATCTAAACAGATGGAGACCACCGAGCTCTTTCTCCCAGATGTGTCTGGATGGATTTGGCACCCTGCAGCCCTGGCAGGGCACTTGTCCCCAGTGCCAGCCTTTGCCATCGCAGACCCAGCGTGAGCTTCTCCTCCCATTTAGCAGCGATTTGTGAACCTGCTGGTGACAATCCTAAAGCCATTCAAGCCATGGGCTGCACAGAGCCATGTTCACAGAAGGCACCACGTGAACTATCTCCATTTATCGCCTACAGACCACTCACTCTCAGTACATTTTGCAGCTGTTGAAAGGTTTGGAGCCTTTGTCATAACACATCCCTTCGGAACTGGTCAAGATAAATAAACCCTTTTAAGTACTAAGGACAGTCTCAGCTTGGGAAACAATGCTTGCAGATGCCCTGTGGCACAGGAGGCTCTAGGCAGTGTGTCAGAAAGAAAAGGTGGGAGGTTTTTTTCTGCATGCTTTTTACTTTCAGACTCATTCCTGTGCTGGGGTACTTCTCTGGCTACCTCAGGAACACAGCAAAGATGTGGCCTTCCAGCAAGATCTGCCCAGCTCAAGAGAGAGGGACATTTTATATGGAGTGCTTAAAAACACCAGCAGCAGTAGGGAGAAAAATTAATAGGCATGTGGGATAGAGCCTCTTGGCTGCAGAGCAGAGGCACAGAGAGCTGGCCAGGTAAAGGATGCTCAGCTGAACAGACATGCCCTATGGTCCTGCAGCAAAACCAGTCAAAAAACATTCTCCAGAAAATAGGGGATAATGGTGATGCGGCAGAACCTGCCACTGATGCTGAGCTGTTCAGCTGATACGGAGCAGTAGGTAATAAAATGGGAACAACATTAATCAGCAGTGGATGCTGAGTAGTGCAGATGAGGAAGGGCATAACCCAAGGGTACAAGGAAGAGCCATGCAGAGCAGGAAGGTGACCTGGCAGGCAGCATGGGCAGCTGCCTGTCAGCATGTCCTCTGGTTCCTCACCTTGCTGAAGCCAAGCACCTGCATTCATGGAGGGGCCAGGTCAGGATTTCTCTGCACTTGCTCACCATGCCCTGGGGCTCATTAGGTGGCACCCCTCCAGCAACTGCTCCATGGGGAGAGGGCAGGAAAACCACCAGTGCAGAGAAGGCAGATGGGCTACGTGGCTGAAGCCACCAGTCTGTGCTTTGCCTGGCTGTGCATATCCCTGCAGGCTGTGTTTACAGAGCCCTGGCTCTGGCCTGAAAATGCCCTCGGTCTCCGCACCATTAGCCCACCGGAGCTGGTGCAGAGGCTCTGTTCTGGGCAGAGCAATGTGCGTCAGCTGTGGGTGCCTCCTTGTGTCACACTGATCATGGTCCCTGCAGCAGTAGTCATTGACTGATCCTGCCAGCAAGAAAATCTCCTTTTGTGGGGAAAATTCTTGGGCTTTCAGTACTATCTCTGGGAAGAAATGACCAGGATTGCTTGCGGTACATCTCTGAGTCCCCTGGCAGGGACCCCACTGAGTGTTGCAGAGCTGGGGTTGGGTCGGAGAGCAGCAGTGCTCAACTCCAGGAATTAAAGCAGCCTTCAGTTTATTGACAGGGATGGTGTAACTGATGAGAACTGACAACCTCCGCACCCTCTCCTCCGAGCAAACAAAATTTTGCTATTAAGTAGCATCTCTGATCAATGGTTTGGGACGCTCTCGGTGCTGTAGAAAAGGCTGATGTGTCCAGCAGCAGGTTTTGTCCGGTAATTGGAAAAGATGTCCTGGTGCTGTAAACCCCTGCACATAGTAGAAGAGAAGCAGCAGTGCCTGGAGCTCAGCAGGGCTGGGGTATATTCCAGTTAAGTAACGGGAATAAAGTGTAATGTCTATGCGGAAGGCAAGGAGGCTGTGCCAGTGCTCAAAGGAAAAGGCTGGCAACTCTTACCTATCAGCTTGACTCCCCGGCTGGGCAAAAGAATAGGAAAACTGGTGTAAGATCCACCAGCTAGTAAATTTTCAAATCAAAAAGGTTGGATGTGGAGCAGAAAGCAGCAAGCAGGGCTTTGGACATCCCATTTTTAAAATATGCAGTAACTGAGCTGGAAGAAAATAGTACATGGTGGAAGAGAAATTGGAAGCCAGCACCCCGTGCCCATGCTGACACATCAATGTTTCACATTTTCAAAGCAGCAGATGTTGTAAAAATAGGAAATAGAAGTAGTCAGCACTATTAAACCAAATGTAATGAACTATCCTATCATGAGTCAGTTTGTAAACCTCACCGGTTTTTCAGCACATCCCACTAAATTTCTTTTGCCAGTCATTGCTCTGGTGAAGTTTTTCCTGGAAAGAACAAGGATATAAAATGCACAGAGTGTTTCATCTCTTTCCCTTAGACCTGTGTGTCATAGGATGCATTACTGAAGAATAATACTAGGGGAAGTATTTAAACAATGCTGGGCTCAGCAAGGAGTGCCAAGGCCATCATATGCTTGTCATAAAAACAGAGTACAGGATTCTTAATGAATAAATGTGTCAGCTGAATTTGGGCAGGAGCATCAGGCAGGCTGAGTGGGTACCTGTAGCATCCCATACAGAGTCTGCAAATGACTCTCTGGTCTCCAGTATGAAGTTACAGGTGTTGACAGTTCTGAAGCTCCTCGTGTCCATGAGTTTCTGCAGCCTGTGCTCAGCCAAGCCTCCCTGCGAAGGGACTGTATCATCCTGATTTTAGAGTGGAAAAATAAGCACAAGCTGAGAAACCGCTGTCTGAAATGGAGCTGGGAGAGAATTTCTACACTTTCCGGACACCCTTTCAACTGTGAGTTCCAGATGTGTCAGACTAGAGGGGGTACAACACTGACCTGGGAACCAGACGTCCTGTGGTGATGTGGCTCCTTTTCCCTGTTTCATTTTCATATCCCTTTCAAGGGAGCAATGCCCACCTTGCTCTGGTGGGATGGTCCAGTTCAGCAAGTACCCAGAGCATTGCATGTGCTCTGGGAAGGACGTGGTGCGGGGTGCTGGGGATGTGCCAGTAAAAGCACCAGGTAGGGTGCACATGGGTACACAGAGTGGCACAGGGGGGTGGCAGTGTGTGCTCTGGGGAGACCTCCTGCAGTCAGAATTCTTCCTGGTGAAGCAGCAGCGTTAAAAAGCAAAGTCTCCCTGCCCCCAGAGTCACATCTGGGACAGGACATGGAGTTTGAAGTGCCACGATGTTCAGCAGAGCAGGAATGCTGTGGGTGGACATGAATTATATATAATGGTCTTGGCTACATTTATCCTTCTCAAAATAACTTTGCTCTTTGTGGATTAGCTGTCTGAAAACCATAATTGATACTCTCTGAGCCCTTTATAGTTACTTGTAGAATAGCAGCCTTCTGGTAGTGCAAGAGCAGGCACAGACCTGACCAAAGCTAAATCAGTGCTGAGGGCAGCAGCAGGGAGTGGGCTGAAGGAGAGGACATTCGTGGCCATCTTGCACCTGCCCAGGGAAGGCATTTGTCCCCCCCCCCAGTGACAATGCTGCAGGGAGGGTGCTGGGATATTAACAATGTCCTGGGGATCCTGGCACAGCTGCTAGGGCTGCCCATCGCCTGGGCATGCACAGGGCTCTCGGGGTTCCTCCTGTCCAGATTCAGTCTGCTGTCAGATTTCAAGGTAGACAAATGCGTGCTAGTTCCTCCAGATGCCAGATGTGGGGAGCATGGGTGAACCTGTTCATTTTGTTTGCAAAAGTCAGAGACTCCTGTTGCAGGAGGTCCCCTGGCAGTGCGATGTGCTGCTGCTGGCTGGGTTTAGTTAGGAGGCCAGTTCATTTGTCTTTTTCTACTTTCCCCCTCAGAGAACAGAAGTTAAGAGTCATGTAAAGACAAGGGTGAGGGTGAAGAGGCTCAGCTTGGCCAGGGAGGGGGCAGGTGCTCTGGGACAGCACAGACCCACCTATGTTAGGTGAGATAGTGTCTATGCCAAAATGATAAATGGTGCTGAAAAAGATAAATCGGTGCATTCTGAGGCTTGTAGCATAGGAATGGTTCATTGCCAGGGTTGCAAACACAGGTGCTTCAGCAGTAGCGGGACGGGCACAGTGGGTAACACCATGAGGAGATGCTGCCCCTCGCTCCTCTGAGCTGCTCTGATCAGGCACAGGGAGCTGCTGTGCCAGGATTGTGTTCTTCGGAGTGCTGCTCAGGTCTGGTTGGTGAAAGGGTGTCCTTGGCTGAGTGATCCCAAAGGCTGCTTTGCCTCCTGCTGTCTGGTCATTGTGAGCATGCCCATTGCTGGGGTTCCAGCTCAGCACAGGATGGGCAGCAGCATCAGGGAGGCTTCAGACACTGGCAGCTTCTCTGCCGGGTTCCCACCATCCCTACCCTGATCGGTGCAGCTCAGCAGCCCTCACTTCACACGCAAGGAAATGTCTGTGCTGGGAAACATCTCAAGATCATCACAAATGGCAAAGCATGAAGATAAGTGGCTTGTCAGGGCTCGCCTCTGCATTTCCCTGCACTCTGAGCTGAAAAAGGGACATCTCCCCTGCAATCCCAAAATTCCTTTGATGATGAGAAAAGGCAATTGAAAAGTTTTGTTGAGCAACCTTCAAGATCAAATGATGATTTATTTAGAATGCACTTTGTGGAATTACGTGGCGTACAGGCTCAGAAATTAGCTGGAAGGAAATATTCCCCCTCATTTTCTGTGAGTGTGTCATGAAGATAGTGTCTCACCAGCTGAACATTATCATTATCAGCTGCAAATATTGTTGAAGTTGAAACCATTTTCTTGTTTAGTTATGGCAGTTTTCTTTGTGGGGTTTGTTGTTTTTTGGGGGGTTTTTTGTTTGTTTTTTTGTGTGTGTGTGTGTGGTTTGTAATTCTTTTTTAATATATTTTCAAATATTGTTAATTCCATTTTATTGCTGCCTTGGAATAATCATATGATGGTTTCTTCTTTCAAACTGCCATAACAAACAACTGTTGGAATTTTTCTGGTATTTCTACAGCTGGAATTGTCAATCAGAGAAAACGCCCTTTCCAAGCAAATCTTTAATAGTTTATTTTCCAGATGAAAGAAGAACTAAGGCATTGTATCCAACGCACATAGCTTCTGTCTTCTGCTCCTCTCCAGTGTCTCCTACAACCCTCACAGCAGCTCAAAGACACCAGCAGCCATGCCCAACAGTGCTACAAAACCTGGCTTGCTATTGCTTCCCCACCTCTGCATGAAAAGGGGATGGGGGCAGAGGGCAGATAGAGGCTTTTTCCATAGTTATGAATAAATATAAATCTTTGCCCTGCCATTTCACAGAACCACCCAATGGTAGGGGTTGGAAGGAACCTCTGGAGATCATTGAGTCCAAACCGCTGCCAGAGCAGGATCACCCAGGACACGTTGCACAGGAACGTGTCCAGGCAGGTTTTGAATCTCTGGAGGAGACTCCACAACCTTCCTGGGCAGCCTATTCCAATTCTCTGTCACCCACAGAGCAAAGTTTCTCCTTATGTTGAGGTGGAACTTCCTGTGTTCTCGTTTGTGTCTGTTGCCCCATGTGCTGTCACTGGGCACCACTGAAAAGGGACTGGCCCCATCCTCTTGACCCCCCTGCTTTAGATATTTATAAGCACTGATAAGATCCCCTCTCAGGCTTCTCTTCTCCAGACTGCACAGCCCCAGGGCTCTCAGCCTTTCCTCATGAGAGCGATGCTCCAGTCCCCTCATCATCTGTATAGCTCTGCGCTGGACTCTCTCTGGTAGTTCCCTGTCTTTCTTGAACTGGTCAGCCCAGCACCGGAGACAGAACTGTGAATGTGGCCTCACTAGGGCAGAGTAGAGAGAAGCCCAGTCCTGAGGATGATGTTTTGCCATAGGCTCTTCCTCTGGAGTGCGGCTCAGGGTGCTGCTAGGACAAAGCAGAAGGAAAACTGCCACCAGGGTTTGCGTTGGGCTTGTGTGCCAGGGTTTGGTTTTGCAGCCTGACTCCTATGCCAAGCATGAGGTCTCCTGCAGCTGTCTGGGACTGCTCTCCAGTGTTTCCTCTGCTTGTACCAGTTTTCTCCTTGTTCAAACAAAGCAGATCATAGAAGAGGGGTGTTTTTAGGAAAGTGCCCCCCCAGCTTTTCAACCTGTTGCCTGTGGCCAGCATGGTGTGGGGAAGGCTGTGAGCTGCTCCCCTTTTCCCCACAGCATCCTGCTGTGGGGCAGAGAGGTGAGTCATGGCTCTCCCTTGCCCCTTGAGAACAAACAGTGTTTTACTGGTGTAAGAGAAAATTTGTTCTCAGCACTTTCAGCTCATTCCCACCCCTCCAGCGCCAGTGCTGAGCTCGTGGGAGCTCTTCTGAGCACCGCTGTTAGAACGGGGAGCTGGGAGGCCCCTGTTCCCCACGAGCATCCCATGGGAAGGCCCATGATGCCCTCCTGGTCTGTGGAGTGGCTCTTGCTGGGGAGTGCTACAAAACCAGGCTGAGGGTGTTCCAGGGCTGTCCCCAGGCCTGGGGACCCTTCTCCTGGAGTTGTGCTCTCAAGGCTCTGCAGAGGAGGATGGAGGTGTCACCCTTCAGTACCCCCACATCCTCCCCTTGCTTCAGCCTCTCCTCTGGGAGCAGCACACCATGTCCCATGGAGTATACTGGACCAGCCAGACTCCTTGCACAGTCACCTGAACACTATAATTTTCTAGCAATGTGAAATTTGTGTGCACATGGGAGCATCGACTGATCTGTGTTCGATGGGGAAGAAATACTTTCAGATAGGGCAAAGATCTTTGGTCACAGGCGTTTGATAGAAATAAAGATTGAGGAGAGCTGTATGACCAGTGATAAATGTTTCACACGACAAGGGCCGTTAATCCCAGAGGCCTCAACTATTTTTCTTTTTTTCAGAACAATGTTAGGAGAAAATACCTGCCAACAGTCTCGCCTTTAAAGCCTCGAGAGCTCAAGAGGAAACTAAAAACCTGCTACCAGTTGTATTAAATCCAGTAAACAATTTCAGCCCTGAAGAAACACTTCCCATTTGTGTTGCATGGGAGGCTTTGCATCAAGAGTCTTTGGCTATAAATCAAAAAGCAAAATAAATCAAGATGTGGTGCTTTGTTCTGCCTGTTCAGGTTAAAGCCCCGAACATGAGCCGTTCCCTGCTCCCAGGCTGTGCCACAGCTGCAGCTTTACTTCCTTGCCTTACTTTCTGCATTAGACTGAACATCAACTAGGCTTTCTTCATGGATTTATGTTCACAGCTTGTGAACTTATGCCTCCAGAGGGAAAAATGATAGCAGGAAAGACAATATCTGCTGGCAGCTTTTGCACCTGCCAGGAGGAGGCATGAATTATCTCCAGTCGTTATCGGTCACACTTAAAATGCAAGAGGCTTCTTTCAAGATGTGGTGGGACATGGGCTTTTTGCACATTAAATGTTAACAGGTAGTGTCAGCTTTCACAGTAATTTAAGGCTGGCGTCTCTTCCTGCCTTATTCTTCCCTCCAAAGTGCACTGAAGGGCATCTTTCATCTTTTCAGGAGGCTTATCGTTATTAGACATCATCAGCAAAAGGCTTTAAACACTCTCACCCTCTTTCATACACCAGCTTCATTCAACACCTGGCCCCAAAAGCAGAGATTCTCTTTTGCCTGCACTTCGGGATATTTGGCCAAGGGGAGTGAGTGTCTGAGGGAGGGTGAGCACACGTAGCTGTGCATTTGTGCACAGTTGGGTGAGATTTTTCGTGTCATCTTGTCCAGCCTTTCAAGCTCAGGCAGCGTCCTGCAGGAGGGTGGGACGGTGCTTTTCCTGGCACGTGAACACGGGTGGCTGCATTGCAGGACAGCAGCCTGGGTGTTGCCACGTGTGGCAGGTGTTTTACTGGGGGAAGCTGAGGCAGGAGCCCCAGGGCAGAGCTGCAGGGGATTTTTAAAAAAAAAAAAACAAACCAAACATTAAAAGCAAGGCAGGAGGTGCTGGTCACTGAAACATGGACACAAGGCAGCAGCTCACCATGCGGTTGTGGCCCTACTGTCTCAACGCACCTGGGCAGAAATTTTTTAATCTTGTGGTCTTTGTTTTCCTCAAACATGTGAGATGCAGAGGTGAGGTGAGTTGCAGATGGAAATTTTGAAGGGTTTGGCTGTATTTTTTCAAAACCAATGTCAATCCATGGAATTAAAAAGGGAACCACCCTCCAGCAGCAGGGTGGTCCCTTCTCCCCAAGCAAGGCCCAAAGGCCCTGCCGCTTATCAGGCTGCCCTGACCTCCCCCTTTCACCCCAGCCTCTGCACCCAGCCTTTCCTGACAATTAGCAACCAGCCGAGCACCTCCCAGCAGAGAACCTCCACAGCCAGGAAGATGGATCTGCTGCTGGGAAGCACCACAAGCTCCAGCCAAGCTGGCACTTGGCAGAGCAGGCTCCTTGCCTGCTGAAGGGCGATGTCACAAGTCCCCTAAGAGCAGCGACCATGGGGAGGAGGGTCCTCGTGGTTTGCAGCACACTTGCCTTTCAGCAGGTTACGCACTGGGACGCAGGGAGTGGGGTTGCTACCTAGCTTCCGAGAAGCGATAAGCAGCCGGGTACAGGTCTCACAGAATTCCACAGTCTGATTTCCAGCACTGCTGAGTTCCTCTGTTGGGAAGAGGAGCCATCAAAACTGGGCCATGGGGGCCAATCCATGCCCTGGTGTTCATGGAGCGTGGAGTCCTCCACCCTTTGAGTTTCAAAATACACACAGCACTCTCCTGTCCCCCTGGGGTCTCCCACATCTTTGCACCTGTCAGTGCTGCTCTTGGTTTGTGCAGGAGCAGCGATGAGCAGAGACAGGCCAGGTCCCTCTGTCCCTGCTTTGCTGTCCCACTGGATCTGTGGTGTGGGCAAAGCCCTGGAAGCAATTGCTGTGAACAGGGCAGAACCATCCCTGCCAGCCGCTGTGTCCCCCGTGCTGCTGGTAGTCAGAGCTGTGAGCTGCCCAGAGTCTTCTGCAAAACATGCTCCTCAGCTACTGTTCCCAAGGTGGCAAAAAAATGTCCTCGTGTTCCCTTGGCTGGAAGGCCAACCAGGAGTGCCCAGTCACTAGCTGGGCAGGGAGTCTGGGGATGCTGCAGTCTCACTGCACCCATGGAGCTGATCTGGGGACTGGTCACCGTTGGGAACCCCAGGGCAGTAGCCCATGGACCATTATGTGGGATGCCATGGCAAGGCCATTGTGCCTTCATTAAACTGGGTGGGCAGCACCGCAGCACTGCTGGGTGCTTCGCGGCTGTCTGGCAGCGCACCTCCGTGGCACAGCTCCAAGCCACGGGGAAGAGGCGGCCGGTGGCAAAGGGCTGCTTGGGAGGAATGTGCCAAGGCTGGAGCAGAGGGAAACAACCAGGAAGGGCAGCTGCCTGCTGGGAGGGATTACATGCAGCTCTGAGTGCAGATCAGGGATTATGGGCAGCCCAGTCTGCCAAGTGGTGCTGATGTAGAGGATTGAGAGGAAAAGAGAAGCATGAATTAAATTATTGCCGGGCAATTAATTTCTGGGCACTACCTCTGCTGGCAAACGCCCTGGGCTGAGGGACTCTTGCTCCATTCCCACAGGCTGGGTGCAGGAGCCAGCACAGCCCTGCTCAGCTGCATGATGACAGTGGCACAGAGCTGCCCTGCCTGCAGCCAGCTCCTTCAGCATCACACTCAGGTACTTGAGAGTGATTTACAAGTTGCTGCCACATCACCAGAGAGAGAAACAACCTGACACGATGTTCCACCACACTCCTTAGGGTGAGCTCTGAGTAATTACTCCAATTACATGCCGAATTACAGAGAAACTGGTGGCCTCCACACGGGGACAGATTGTAGGATTCGTCTTTAATCGTGGCTCAGGTGTTGTGCTCTGCTGCCTCCAATTTAAAGTACATGTTCATTTCCCCTTGTGGGTCTCTAATCATGCTGCTTATCATCACCTTTTTATCCACCCCTCTATTTCTAGCATGCATGCCAAAGAAGACAGTATATTAATCATCCATGTTTTCTTTATTGCTTCTTGTCAGCAGCAAACTGTCTTCTAAAAAAGAGCAACTAGGTGTCTTCACCTGGGGTTGCCCAGAAGAGGTGTCCGTCAAAATCTGACAAGTGACAAGCCCGTGGAGACCATGATTTATTGCTCTGGGTAAAAAATGAAGGATGGGGCTCAGCCATTCAGGCAGAGGCTAGCCATAAATCCTGATCTCTCCTTGAGACTGTCTTTCTGCTGATATTTATGAAAACCCATCAGTAGATTCTACATCCGCCTGAAGCCCTGGTGCAACCCACCAAACAGGGCTGACACAGGGGCCAGTCTGTAAGCACAGATTTTGTCCACAGTGGAGCTGCAGGGCTGTGTCATGCTCCTTGCCCCACCTGAAACCTGTTCAGACCAGTTTAACCCAAGCTCAGACCGATGAGGGCAGTCATGCAGGGGGCCACTGTGGTGCAGGGGTGGGGGGACCAGTGTCTCTGGGACATCATCACTGTGTGCATCTGGTTGCTTCACCACAACTGTCTCAGAGTGCCTGGGTGTTGGTGGCTGCACCCACTTCAGCCTCAGTTGTGCCCTTCAGCCACATTCCCTCCATCACCTGGTGCACAGAGCAACGTGTCCCCACCCGTGAGGAAACTGCTGCCTCCCTGGTGCGACAAAGAGTTCCCCAAGCTGCGGTGCCTGAATGTGGCCAAGTGGGCACCACAGGCTCTGCCTAGGGCAGAAATGGACCCCCTCCTGATTTCTCCATAGCACCTTTCTGATGAAGACCTGGCTCATGAAGAGGGACCCCATGCAGCTTCAGAGACAAGCCATCAGGACAGCCAGGTCAGGGCACATGGGCTGAGCCTACCCAAACCTCAGTTACAGCATTTTCAGGGATGGGGAACCCACTGCAGACTTGGCCAGAGCATTTCAGGGGCCAGCTACCCTCACACACTGAAATCCATGCCTGATTTCCAACAGCAGCCTTCTTTCATTCTCGTCTGCCAAGCAGAAGCACTGCCAAATATTTAATCACATCAGAAAGAGCTTTAATAAGCTGGGATCAAGTTAGCCCTTTAACCTCTTTTTCTGGCCCGTGTGGATGATGTCCTGGGAATTTCTTTCCATGAAAGTTCTGTCTTCCCATCCCTCTGTCACTCCTCAGCTTCCTCTTCGGGCTTTATCCAGCTTCTCTGCCTCCTCCTGAGATGTTGACCCTGCACTGGGCACGGTTCTGCAGGGGGGCTGCAAACCCCTCCTGGGCAGCTGCCTTTGATCCCCTCCCTGGGGAGGCATCTTTCTG
>JANHFX010006717.1:0-18480 GCA_027560015.1 Chloroceryle amazona
GAAGCGGCGTTTGGGTTTTTTGCGGGTTAGATGATGTTATAAGAGCAGAGTCCTTGCTCGCCCTGGCGCAGGCTGCGAGTAGCAGACTTCGGGAGCAAGGCACTGGGGCTCTACCCAGAGTGGCTCTGCAGCCAGGTCAGGCAGAGACGGATCAGCTTCAGCACCCACCCCCCGACAGCAAAACACGCTCGGGCTGTGTGATTCTAGTGCTACAACTTCACCCGATTCACAGGTAGATCCAGGTGAATAAAGGACCCCTGGCTCTGCTCGTCACGTCCATTAAAGCCCTTTTCATAACCTAGGGCAGTCACCTGCAACCCCTAGAGGGAAAAAGCCAAAGACCAAGATCATCCTTAACTGTCACCTCACATGCAATATTCCAGTAGTGGGTTTAAACCACAGAAATTTCCGTATCTCTAGCCCGTGGGGGTTTTGGGTAAGACTTGGTTTTCAAGTTACAGAAATCTCAGACATAATAAAGCTGACGAGAAGGGGAATTGGCAGCCCCTGCAAAAGCACTTGGAGACAATTGCTGTTTAACCGCCTCTTTTCAAAAACCTCTCCCAATATTCAGCAGATTTTATGAGCAGAAAGGGGCTCTGTTCTACCATTACAATGCCGCTCAGTCAGCGCTCTCCACACCAAGATACCCAAGAAGGAAAAACCCACCTCTGTTCCTTCCACTCCCAGCTCACCAGAAATACAGGAGAAGATTGAAAACAAACAAACCCTCAAAACATCCTCACAGGTCTTTGTAAAATAAGACCCTCGGGTTAGGCCAGGGAGGGAAGGTTTTAGCACTACCCACGGATCCCTGCCACGGAGCAGAGACGCGAACTCTGTCACCACCAAAGCTGGAGAACATGGAATGGAAAATCCTTCCTTGGGAAAGGAAATCGCAGAGTAAAGACAAGGCCTCCAGGAAAGGGAGCAAGATCTGCTGGTCAGCAGTGACCAGTAATCCTGTAAGCAGCTCTGCCACTGGTTTAAGGTGGCTGCAAGCACCTACCCTTGGGTCCTTGCGCTGGCTGAACTAACGCTGCTTACCTCTTCCACAGCAGTGCTGCCAGCAGCTCTGCCTGACATCCTGACATCCATCCATCCATCCATCCATCCATCCATCCATCCATCCATCCATCCATCCATCCATCGCTCCCATTATGGGCTGATACTCTTTCTACAAAGACTTCAGGGTAACTCACTGTGGGTATTTAAAACTTGGAAATGTGAGTACAGCTGTCCCGAGCCTCGCTGGCTGCACAGAACCTCACTGGTTTTCCCCAACCCAGTACTGGATGCTGTCTTTCTACCTTCTACCTACAGCTACTGCTTTCTCTCTGTAACCTTACGGTGAAACCACCGGTCTCTGATCCCAAAAGTACCCTCTTTTTTTTTAACCCCTTAAAATAAAATCTGTGCTGACACTAACAGGTAAACACACTCACTTTTCCTGTTGCCTTGTAAGAGATGAGCTGTGCAGTTCAACCCGTGCAGTTCAACACAAGACAGTCCGGCCTTATTTCCTCCTCTGGACTGCTGGGGTTTGAGTCACATCTACTGAATTTCTCTGGTTTTTTTGTCCTGGCTTTAGAGAAGCCAAGAGGTTCCTCTCACACTCCACCGACACGCTGGTTCTGGACTCAAAGCAACTCCAAGAAGTGACAAGTTTAGCCAAACTGTGTCTGAGGACAGAGGATAAACCTTCAAAATTAGAAACAAAGCAACATTGTGAGTAGAATGAGACATCACCCCGTCGTGAATCTAATGAAAGTCACATCAATTGGTTTTTCCTTTCGGAAAAAAAAAGGGGTTTAATGGGTTTTAAAAAACTGATTCTGTACAAAAACTGCTCAGTGACCAGCATTTGCCTTCCACGGTGACAATACTTCTGAATTTTGTTTCGTTCAGCAGCAACTCCCACAGGTCCAGTAACCAGGACTATCTCTTTGGCCAGTGGTGCCTGGAACCCCTGCAAAAGAGTTACAGAAAGACTTTAACTCTTGCTCTAAACTCACTCAAGATCAAACACCTACGTAGGTTACAACGGTTCTATTTAAGAAGGGTCATGACGCAGACAGAACCTTTCTCCCTCCAGTGCTGTCCTTATAAAGTGTTGCTCTTTTATGAGTCAACGCTACACAAGGATCAAGCCTTGAGTATCTACTCAGAACAAGATTGTTCCTATCTGGCAGCACTTGTATTTATCTTCCTCCCAATCTAGGCAAATGTTCTCCCCACCTCTACCTTTGTGGCCAAAGCAAGTGACTCCCACTTCTATTAACACCAACTTTTCCCTCAGCATTTCAAACCTTCCACCCAGAATCATCTTTGATATCATTAATCCTGACTAGGCTTTTTTTTCCCCTTTAAACTGACGTCAAGCTGTGACGCAATCTCTTCCCATTAAACATGTACTTAAGCTCCCACAGCAGTTGAGGACAATAGCTCCACTTTGCCCGTAGCTGCAGGGCACAGGCGTGGAAGCTTCAGCAGGAGGTGAGAGCAGGCTGCCAACGCACCTATCAGCCTTCCCTGCCAGGTAGGACATGCTTCGGTTTCCAGATTGTTGAAGTTTGTTTGCTCCAGCTCCAGCAAATTTCTGCACAGAAGAAAAAAAAACAAAACAAGGAAACAACAGCACCACAGTGACATACTTGCCAAATACAGTATAGTCCACGAGATTCATGTGCTGTCAGGTCCCTCCGACTTCAAGGAATGCTGCTCATTTACACTATGAGCTTTCCTGGTTGGGACTTCTTTAGATGCACAGGCACTGAATGCATCTCGAGTGAGCGGTGCTCTACTGGTCTAACCCTGCTGTGTGAGGCACAACACCCCACTGACTGAGGACAGATCATCTCCATCTAGACAGGAAGCTGTATAGGTTGTCCCAAAATCAACAATCCTGTGCGTTTGTTTTTTTTTTTCTTCTCCTGAAATAAGTTTCAACTGCCACAGCAGAGGGATTGCACCGTAAACTGTTCCCTACACTTAAACTTGTTCAGCTTCTAAAATATGATTTTGTAATCGGTATCCAAGGTGCTCTCTGGTACCATTTGCCCTCCAGTTAAATATGCAAGAAGGCGGCACGCACAGAAAGAGGCCGGAACACAAGAAATGAGCTTCAGAACTTAAAATCAATGCTTGAACGCCCAGCGAGCTCATGCAAGGGCACCCTATTCATGCCTGAATGCCCCCCGATGTCACACAACGGCACCCGAGTGCTCCACATATGGGCACTGTGCAGGGGCATTTGGGTAACCCGGCTCCTCAGGTGTGGGGGCAATGACAAGGGAACTGCCCTGTGCTGGTCACAGGTTTGGTTGTGTTTTCTTTCTTCTCTTCACTCTCAGCAATATATGAAGTAAAAATTCTCTAAGCTGAGACTGTTTTCCTAATGGGGGCGTTGTGCTGCGGTCCAAGTGTGGTGCCTGTTACGCCTGGAGGCGTAGGTGTGAACAGTGTATGAAGAGGTGGGGAACGAGAGTCTGAGCGGCCCCCAGAAAGCTCTTCCTGAATGGTAAGAGGCTGTAATAAAGTATGAGCTTGTGGTTGGAGGCTGCACCTCAGCACCAAGAGCTGTTAGGGAACATTCTGCAGCTCCAGAAAAAGGCTCCCGCCCTCCCCAGCGAGCCCCCAGCGGGGCACACGCTCTCATCAACATTTCTCTTCTTCCATGACATGCCCGTACCTTGCCTGCGTTAGCTTGCTTGGCAGGATCGAACTGTGGCGACTGTTTTGATTTGCTGCTTCCTAAGGGAGAGAGGAGAGGAGCCATCACTAAAATTTTCCATGAAGAACAGTATGTTCCACGGTGTTCCTCTGTCTCCCACACGTTAAAAACCAGAACAGCCTCTTAAGGGCAGGAGATGCTTGTGAATAGATCCTTGTTACAAAGCAGTCAAATCATCTTTGCCTCCAAGTTCCTGGGGTCCAATTAAACAGATGACTTTCTCTACAGAGAAAGAAGCAAAATCCAAACCCACAATTCCCTCGGCCAACGGTTTTGGGATTTCTTCTCCGATCAGCAAAGCGAGGCTAAACTGTGCATTCCCCGAGTTAATTTCTTTCAGTATTTCCCCACTGTGAGGTAAGTGCATTACAACAGTTTGCACCGCTTGGCACCTCCGTTCACACGCAGCCTGCTCAGGGCTCAGCTGGCAACATTTTCTACAGCCTGCAGCACTCTAGTGACAGATCCAGATCTTACCCGCGAACACTTTGAAGTTGGACTTGCTGTAATCAAAGGGGGTGAACTGCTTCGGTGCTTCCAGCTCCTCCGGTTGCTGGGAGGCTTTTGGCCGTTTCTTCTCTTGTTTTGGCAATTCTGTTCCCGTTTCACTCACTCCCCTCTCCCTCTTCTTATTAGCTTGTTCCTGCTGTGAAAGCAACCCACAGAACAGAAGGGAGGACAAGCTGAGGAGAGGAGAATGAAACATCTCTGGGCAGGCACAAACAGCAGCATGCAGATGAGCTGCCCACTGGACCCAGGCCGCAGTGCCAGCCGTTGCCCGTGGTGATACGCGCAGGGCAGCCACAGAAAGGCTGCTATCGAACAACTCTGTCAGCTGCTTCAGAGTTCTAGGGCTCAGGGCTTCATTCTGAACTATGCAATGAAGGTCGAGAGGGGCAAAGGCTGGAAGCAGGGAATTCGGTGACATACCATAGCTTGCTGACGAACAGACACAATATTTCCTGTTGCTTCTTGATACGCCTTCTGTGCCTGGTCACGAGCAGCTACAGAAACAAACAAGTACTAGTGTAAGAAGCAGGAATAAGTAGCCCAGAGCTTATAAAAAACCAAGCAAATCAGATTGTAGCCAGACTCAAACTTAACAGAGTGCAACTGTTGTCAAACAAGCTCATCCATCAGGAAAACCATCATCTAAGGCTTACTTATAACTGGGACACCACCTGCAAGCGTTGGGAAAAGCACACTAGCCAGCCAGTGAAGAACTGGAGCTGTACCTGACTGCTGGGCTGCTTTCTTTTTGGCTTCATCCTTTGACTCCTTCTGTACTGCCGTCTGACTCATCAACTTCCATCGATTGCTGATCTGCAGTGAAAAAATAAATTACCTGGGATGACTTTCTTTGAAGTTTTATAGCAAAAGGGAGTTTATAAACTTGCTACCACATGCTGGTCTTCATTAAAAGTACAAAAGATCAAATCGGATTGTAGAAGAGATTAAGATCTGCTGCACCAGGTAAAGCAAACCCCTGTGCTTTAAAGGTTCTGAGCTACAAAGGAGCTGTGAGAGCAAAGGCAGATACAGACTCCAGGAGTCATCTGTAGCTTTGACAGACAGGGAATATCCAGTGGAACGTCTCCAATCCCTGGTTCTTCAAAGGGTACGAACGCTACAAACAGTGAACTACAGGTTCAGAAACACGTCAAGTTTCTCAACGCTTAAATTCTTTTTCTAAGGAGAATCCAAGGAAAAATAAAATTCTATATTGCTGAGGTTCCCAAAAGAAAATCATCTACTTAATTGTTTCTTTTGTATTACTTGGCAGGGAATTTTAGCACAACTCTTACTTCGTAAATTTTTGATGATGGGTCAAACTTCGCCGACTGCGAGACATAGGCAGGATTCTGCTCTGAAGGTAGGTACTGCAGAGAGGAAAGACCCAACCCTTTAGACACAGCACATCCCATTTAGCTCATTGCTACATTACTGCTTAAAGTGTTCCGAATCAGAAAGTTCACATTTAAGAAACATCCTGCAAATAAAACACCTTTTGGAAAAAGAAAAGTTCACAGAGCTATGGCCAAGAGAAAGCAACCCAAAAAACCATCCCCCAGCCACACAGCAGAGGTTGGTTTGATATTATTTCCTAGTAATTTGCCACTCCAAATCTGTAACGAAGTATTCTATTGTTCTGATTCATTAGAAGAGTAAAATCAGCTCGCTAACTCAAGCCATAGAGATAAAAATGGGATGCAAATTCAAAAAACCTCAAGCTTAATTATAAAAAAAACCCAAACAACCAACAAACAGTGAAAGGTTTACTGTGTAGAAAAACATGCATCTAAGAGGCATTTCAACGTGTTTCCAAAACAAGTCCACACGTGTGTGCCTTGCAAGGACACTCTCGCAATGCCAGAGAGAGAGCAGCAGCTGATGCTGCATCGAGCTCTTTCAGCTACGCCTGGAAAAATGGGCTCAGAGCATCCTCTGCACTGGGTACTTCATGAGTCTCATTGCAAATGTTCTGGGAGCTTTTACCATTCTAAAGGGATTTTCAAAGGACTCCATTATGCGCTGAGCTTTTTTCTGTGCGGTGGTTAAAGTCTTCTCGTTTCCTTCATCTTCATCACATTCCTAAAAGAAATAATCAAAAATTGACCTCAGTAATTGCAGGGGTGGTTTACTGCTGTTTCATGGATGTTATTTCTCCCTCTGAACCTCCACCGACAGCAGTAACCCGCAGAATGTCAGTAACCTGCTGTCCTCCCAGCCTTGTTGTCTTGGTTATGCCGTATGCTTGACAGGAAACCAGTGTCATTTCCATACATCTCCCACCTTACTATTTCTCGCAGCACTTTCACACAGCTTTATCAGACTATGAAGTGCCTTTTCTTATACTTAAATACACTATCACAAACACATTCCTTACGCTGAATATGCTGACAGTGGCAGTTGCAACAAGACAAGACTCTGGCTGAACACCCTCAGTATTCACTGTCCTCTCGCTGTCTGAAAAGAGGCAACCGTGTTCCAAAACTGGTGCAGGCTCTACATGAAAAAAAGAGACAAAATATTTATTAGATACTTGGGTATTTTACTGTTCTTTCGTGTAATGTGATTTGATAGCAAGTTTCTTCGGGGCTGCTGATTTCCCCGTATCAAAGCCACATCATGTCATTATTAACACAGTTTTGAGGTTAAGGCCAAATTACCCAAGGCAGAGTTGTTCTGAAAATCCCCCATGGGAATCTGGGAACTGTCATGCGGCCCAAAGAAGGTGTTCTCCAGCCTCTGCAGAGAGATTCAAATTCCAAACACCATTAATACGCCACTCTCTGAATCTATGTTCTCACAGACTGCAGACACATTAACGAAAACTCAAATAAAAGGATGACATTCAGAGCCTGAATATTAACAATGAAGTTCACCTGCCAGAGCACACTGCATCTGGCATCAAAAGGCCAGTGCAAACACGTCCTCCTCTCACAGATCAGTCAGTACAGACTAACACACACAAAGCTGTCCAGCAGCTGGAGTTTTTGCTGACCAAGCTTTAAGTGCTGCTCTTACACTGCTTCATAAAACACCAATTTACAGCTGGTAATGTTATGAGTCTAGCACAGAAAGTAACATTAAGCTAAAGCAGTGAGATCAGTAAAATACATGAGAACAAACTACAGTGTTGCTACATTTGCTTCTGAGCTTAAGGCTTAAGATATTAGGGAAGAAATATTATGCCAACAGTACCTCAGGGTTGGTTAGAGGTGCTCTCTTCTTGGCTGTCAAAACAACCTCTGACTAGAATGGGAGAGAGAAAGGTAAGTCACTTAAATGTACCTGCTCTTTTCTCCTGGGCTGGCCTCCTCATCAGTGTTTTCAGCACATTTATTCCAAGCTAGCAGGTTAATCAAATTACATTTCTCTTCTACTCCTGCAGTGCTTGCTTATGGACACATTTAACCACCACTCACAGAAATGACATATTCATGCTCACAAATGGTCTTGTCTCCCTAAAGGAGGAAGACTGTTACTATCAGCACAGAGACAATATATTTTAACTAATGAACCTCTTACACCTAGGGTGGTGCTGGTTTTTTTGGTTCACCATAGCTGTGAAAGATTTATGAAGCCATTTACACGGCCAACAAATTCCACGAGGTCTAGTTCTTCCTCACGCGGGCAAACATGATGTGCAATGTAAGAGTGGCAACCACACCCTGTTCAAGCAGCATTTGTTCTTTTACTGCTCTAGTTCTCCAGGAAACTACACTGTGTGTAAGGAACTACACAGCAGACAACAGAAAGGCAAGAGTAAGCTGCAATGTATCCTTCTGCTCTACTACAGAACACTCAGTGCTCAAACTTCAGCAGACACATCATCACAGGTCACCATTTTAGCTCTAGTCCCTGGCTTAAGGAAAGCAAGTGATGAGTCTCTTGTGTGGTACGAGCTACTCCTACCTTCAGAAGAGGCATCTCCCGGGCCTGCTGAATGAGAAGATGCAATTCATTAATCTGCTGGCGAACTAGTGGTGGGACGGGATTACAGCAAGCAATGATGCCCTGGGGTTCTCTAAAGAGAGAGGAGGAAAATTCAGTGTGCTGTATTTATGGCCAATACATTAGGCATTTGCATTCAAAGGCTGTGCTACCAGCTACAGCCACGGTCCCAACTGTGACAGAGCAAGTCAAGTCAGATTAACCTGTCAGTTTATTCTCCACGATGAAAAATTCTGCATTAGGTTTGTGCAGATAAGGAGAAATTAACTCAGCTCCCCTCTCACTTGTCTTTTCTGTGGTCTGTCTATCCCCTCGTGATTTTGTTCCTTGCTCAGTACACATCGAGGGAAGCTGAGCCCCACAGCAGCCTTATGTTTAAAGATGCATTTTTGTTCTTCTCAAGTACAGATCTTAGATGATGAGTGCCAAGTATTTGAAGGAAATGTTGTAGAAATTGGGTGTTTTAAGGGATCTGCTCCTTGCCCACCTTGCCTTTAGGAACTAGAAAAAGAAGCCCAAATAAATGCTATGGGGGAAATTCATCCTTCTCTTGCTCTCATAGTGTAGGAATCTCAGGGGGGATGTGTGACATACAGCAATGCAAAGGAACGCGTTTTATTAGTGGAATAAAATCAGAGAGAGATGTGTCCCAGAAGAAGCTCGGAGGCTTCTAAAGGAGAGCTGCTATTTATTTCTCTTCCAAACTGGACACTAAAGAGAAAAGTCGTACTGAGAGCTGGAAGGAAGAGAGCAACTGCTCTACATACTAGGAAACAACTTGCTGCATATTCAAATGAAATAAGACTCTTCAAGGGTGAACAAAACTTACTTGGGCAGCTCCTCTGAGATCTTCAACAGCATATGACTTGGTAGCACATATCTACAACACAAAGGGGTGATGTGAATGTAACAGAATGATAAAAACTCTTAAAAATACCTTCAAAGTGCACGAGTCTGCCTCAATAACAAAGTCCAAAAGGATGAAACCAGTTAAAAAGGAATTAAGTAGGGCTGATATCTAGATACCCGTGAGAGTTTACTGCTAACATAACAGGACTTCTGTGTAAAAAGCAGCCTGGGGTGGTACCCTGATTTCTACAGGTAACAAAGTCGTCCCACCTTGGGAGTAGGTGGGGCACAATCCGAGACACTCACAGAAGTTTTAAGCCAGCAAAAGACTCCCCTACCCTGTACTCTCATCCTCCTGACGTGCGATCTTGTCTCTCCATGCAAACAGCAACCTAAAGGCTGCGAGCTGCTGTGTGTCCAGATGTTTTTTCTGTTTCCTGTAGAGCTCAAGGTAGGATTCATCTGAAAAGAGGGGCTTGATGTATTTCTGGAGAGGAAAAAAAGAAATACTCATGGTGAGTATCAGATTTGTGCTTTGTAGTTTGCCTTGCTTAACTGAGACACACAGACCCTCACACAGACATAAAGGTGCTGAGGAAACTCAGGTACAATGTGTCTTGGAGCTTTTACCCTTAAGTAGGAGCCTATCCCTGAAAAACATACATCTCACCCATTTTTAGGGGAAAACCACCCTCACCAACTCCAGGAGCAGCTTTAGACATAGAATGTCTTCAAGCTTTACAACATTAGCAAGGCCTACTTTCACAGACAGGCACAATGTAATTATCTCATAATGCAACTCCAGTTCAGCTTTGAACTTCCAGGAACACCCAGATGAACTGGAAACATAACATCTCTCTTGGAAAAGACACCTGAAAGCATGGGGAGGCCAAGGAGGGCTAGCACTCCAAAAACAGCAAGGTGGCATCTGAATCCAAGGAATTTAGCTAGTGAAACAAGTGACTGCACACAACACGAGTTTATAAAGCTCTTTTCAGACACACAAAGAGGGGAAAAAAAACCCTGTCTATGTAAGGGACACAGAATAGGCAAAGGACTTTCTGTCCTAGTCCAACCAGGTGGAGTTTTACCTTCAGGCAGATGTCCCTGCTGCGCTGCCACACAACCTGCAGCTGAGTGGGCTGCTCGTTCCCTCTCTCCCACAGAGCCTCCCTCACTTTATCATAGATGTAGAGCAAGTAGTGAGTGTCCTCACGGGCGTAGCGAATCATTTCTTCTGGCAATGGGCTAGAAAAAGAGCCAAAATGACACGAATACATTTCAGTTGCCCCACCAAACTGTCACTCCCCTCCTGCATATTATGGCAAACTGCAAGTAAAACATGTCAAGAAACTATGGAAAAATATGGAAATTCTTCTGCCCCCTTGCTGAAGGATTTATTGGGCAACAGCAGTAACATGCTGTGCACTCTCCAGTTCAGATGGCATCTCTTTCACATGCTGGAGAGCAGGATTGCCCTGTAGCTCAGTCAGATGGCAGAGCTGCTTGCTTTGGTATTTGCCAGAACGCTTCTCTGTGCAGAGCCTACATGAAATAGAGCTGGGATCTCTGTGGTGAGCAGGGTCCATCTGCACAGCAGAGCCCACTGCTCCAGCAGCTCTCTGCTCTACCTAGTGTGGGCAGCTGGATGGCTTTGCAGGGGCTCTGGAGGAGCAAATACTGACTTTGCCCATAATACTGCAATGGTAAGAAGTGAACTTCCAGGAGCCCTTCATTCCTTAATGTTACCAAAAGAAGTCATTTTCTAAAGAAACATGGGAAGATATAACACTCATATATAACTTATATAACAGAAAGTACAGCCACTTAAAAGCTGTGCTCACTCACTTTTGAGACTAAACTACAACTATGGGGCTTGCAACTAGAAACAAGCCCCTGCTCTAAGAAGACAAACAAGGGTTAAGTGCTGCCTTGCAGCTCCAGCCCATTAGAGGGGTCAGTTTTTACCGTATCCTCCAGTCGGCCAGCTGGTACTGCTTCTCAGCATCTACGCTGCAATACAGCTTGAGCAAGTGGTCCAAAGAATGCCTGCCAAGATTGAGGAGACGAGCAGCTTGGTGAGTATCAAACATGTTCACCAAGTACAGACCGAAGTCTTTCTGCAGCCATTCCACATCTGAATCGGCACCATGAAGGACCTTGAAAAGCAAAACAGATCAAGAATGATACGAAGAACATTTCTACTTCAGGCTGGCAGTGCTGTGGTTTCATGTTCATGTGTCTAGGACCAGATTTCTTTCTGCCCTTCGTTGTTAAAAGCGGAGCTACTATATGAACGCACTTGCAAGTAACTCTCCACCTTACATCAAGGGAACAGAGACACGAACAAATTACAATGAAAGCAGAGCCAAGTGACCAGGAGAGAGCACACAGTGTGCTTTTAACTAGAAAAAAGGTTCAACAAAGACAGAAAAAAACAAAACAAACCAAAACAATTTTGGTAGTAAATTCAGCAACGGACCTTCACAATCGCAGGGTCCGTGAAGGTCTCATTGAGAATGTTCATGTCGCTGCGCAGTTCCAGAGTGTCAATAATGAAATCTTCTGTTCGGGTGGAAATCTGCATCAGGCACGTCAAGCCCAGGAAGCTCCTGTAGGAATGGTGCTGGAAAACACAGAAGAGGGCTGTTAGCTCAGATCCCTTGCACAACTGATACTACAAAAGAACACCCCAAATGAAGGAAGAAAAAGTAACAGAGGAGTTCTAAAAGAAGACAATTGGATGTGCAAAGTTTCTCTTTGCAGCCACTAATACGCAGTCCCATCCCGTGTTTCTTTATGTTGAGATCAAATTCAGTATGAAGCGTGCAGCTGGTGCTACCACTGGAAAACTTCTAGTATCACCACAGTTTAATTTAACCTTCAAGATAATAGGTCATGGTCATGAATCATCTTCTCATATCAGAAAGTAAAGAAAGCAGGAGAAAGAAGCCTGCAAAACAAGACTACAGGAACGTAACACTATCCCAGGTACTGACACGTAACTTGGAAACAGAAAAGCCATACCTCTAAGTCCAGGGCAAATTCTTTACAGTTCATAAGCTTTTCATTTAGTTCAACCAGCTCATCCAGTGTGGTGATAAAATGACAGGGTGTTTCTTCCATGGGCCTGTACATCTGGCAGAGCAAATTATTAAGCACAGTATGTTCTGTCAACTCCCAGCCCTGACCTCCACCCTCAAGTCAGAAATTCAGCGAGCACGACGGTCTGCAAACTCACTGCACCTGCAGCAAGCTTCAGTTAATGTGGGCACCAACCTGGAGTTCTGGTTTCTGAAGAACTCCATCTGGTGGAGAGAAATGCTCCAGTTCATACTGGTAAGGGTGAGCGAACCTGTGGAAATTGGGAAGCCAGGCACAAACTAAGTTTCAGTCGCCTTCATAAAGCCAGAGCACAGAGACTTTGAGAGCTACGGTAGTTTCCCTACTGAGCAGAAATACTGCCTCTTATTAAAGATACATTTAAAATAACTACAGATGTCTACAGCAAATCACAGGCAACGCAGAGCGTGGACACAAACACATGCAGCGCTGTTACACATGAATAGCATCGGCGCAACAGGACCGTACGAGTGCGTGTTCACCAACGGTGCTCCAAGCACCCTGCTCTCAGTTTCATTTCTTACATGTCTTGCTCAGTTTGCTGCGTCCTCTGCTGGTGTATGAAGTCTGCCAAAGCAGCTGGCACATCCAAGTCTTCGGGGCGCTCCTTTCGTTCCCGTCCGCTTTTTGTGAGGGCTGAACAACCAATATGGAACAACTGGACTGGGTCCCACACAGAACACGTTCTCAGCCTACTACTCTCTCCCCTCCACCCACCACAAGACCCTACATAAAGTCTCAAAAATCTTAAAAATTCACACTTGCAGCTTTTGCTGTCAATAAGATTTCTGTCTGCACCTCTAAATGACCACCCAGTTACTCGGTTTTACCAGGCTGTCGTTAAGCAAGACACAGGGTGGTTCAGCTCAAGAGCTGGGAAGGAGGTTGAAAAACCTTCAGAAAAATCTTTCAGTCGTTCCCAGTTACCAGAAGTACAAGCACATTAGTGTGGACTAAGGATGAATCACCAGAGTGACACATTGCAGAGACAGGATCTTAATGCTGGTGGCTTTGATGATGCACCAAAGCAAAGGTAGGTCTGACCCTCCACCTGGCACTCTGAATGCATTACAAGTGTTTGTAACACCAGCTAAGCAGAGTCACAGAGCTTCCAGCACCTAAACGATCAACACCTCCTGCTGTTACTTGGTTTGAGTCAATGATTTCTCCTCTAGACTCTGATTTGTGTTAAATACTCTTAATAGGTTACCCAACAAAAGCTAAACCCCTTACCTTCAGGCAAAGGTTTCAAAGCATTTGGCTTGATAAAAAGTTTGGGTACAAAGGGAGTGTTGGAATTGTCAACCTTCTCCCGAAATTTAAGCTGTGGTCGAGAGATATTCTTGGCATGAAGCAGTCGGAAGGTTTCGGATTGAGATCTCTTGTGGGATTCTCCTGCCTGTTTAAATAAAAGTAAACCACAGATTAAAACTCACGTGGCTTAACAAATGTTCAGACTTTCCTTTACTCAGCCTGACCCAATATTCACAGAAATAAAGTTACACCCCAAACCCCAGAAATAAGTCACTCTTCCGCAATGATTCCAGCCCCTAAGAATGGAAGTTCTCTGCCTCAGGATCCTAAATTCATACAAACAAGCAAAAGAAAGGCTGATGTGAACATGAAACCAATGTGGCCATTGAAAGGCCATAGGATTCAGTTTGAATAAATATTGAAAGGAAAAGAGAGAGTGAGAATGTGTGAAAAAATGTGACAAAATGTTTAACTGATCAGATCCAGTGGAAAATCAGTAGGGCCAACGCTGGTAAAAAAGTGAAGAGAACACAACAAACAGAGTGCAGAAGCCTCACCTTGCGGTTCCAGCTGGAAACGATCGTCTGTGGGGGCTGTAACCCAGCAGGGAGGACGGGTTGCTGGTTTCTGTTCACTCCTGCTGCTTCATCCAATAAAATACCCTAAATTCCAGAAAAATGAGGTGAAAACCAAGCCCCTGTTAAACTACCACGCTCAGCCACTCCACTCAGACTGGATCAAGTCGCACAGGCAGACAGCTCCACGGCCATTTCCCCTGAAATGCGAGGGACTGCGCTGAACATCACGGGTAGGAAGAGTTTCTTCAGAGAAGCAGCTCTGTGAATTTACAGACCCGTTCTCAAGTTGTGAGGCTCTTGTGCCAAACCATATTTTGTTTCCTCACATGTCTCATACTACCTCCCTCTCCCTCTGAGCTCTAATCCATCTGCCTCAGCTGCTGGGCCTGCTGGTCTAGCGCATGGAAACGTTTTTAAAATAAAAAAGAAACCTGCTAGATTAAGGAAACACTAACTGTAACCGTGAAAGCACTACCACTGCAATTCCTGCAATGAAAAAACAACTTGTGGAATCAGACAGTTTGTAAGAACGTGACCCGGAAATATTCTGCTTACCACTCTCTCAAGAATGACGTCATTGGCATCAACCAGCATATCAAATTTATCTTCCAGCTCTGTCACTCTGCTGCGATCTTTCATGTGGCTGCGGCAGCCGTGGTATTGCATCACCTTGCTCATGCTTGCAAGAGAAGAGTACAGCTATCAGCAATCTGAAAGCAGCTGAGCCAAACACTAAACCGTCCAGCTCTCTTCAGCTTTCTACATCTTCAAAGTTTGAAAAGATATTGAATGCAGTACCTATAGAGAACATTGCAGAGGCAGCCAACAGAAGAAACCTCTACACAGTATTAACCGTAAGAATTGATTTCTTAGGAATGACATGACTTTTAAAATAGACACCCTAAAGCTCTTCTATCAGCACCTGCTCTCTGCACAGCTCGTCTCAAAATCATTACAAAAATCCCTCTTTAAACTCATGATTCAGGCGCTAGAAAAGCAGCTAAAGTTAAGGATGCAAAATAAAATATATTTACAGTGAGTCTAAAGAAGGGTGCTACGTTCTGGTTTGGGTTAGAAAGTATTAGGAACGGCCCAGAAACCCCAAAGCAATCTCACCAGTGAAGGAGGTGGTCACCCTGCGTTTCGCAGTACGCCCGGAAGCCAGGGAAGCTTCGGTAGAAGTCGTACTCATCTCCAGGCTGAGGGAGCCCATTAGACGCCTTTGTTGCAGCTACCACCGTGCCAAGAGCATACTGGCCAAAAATACCAGGTTATTAGTGCTTTTTGTCAGTTATTTTAGTCCTTCATGTATGCAGGATACTATTTGGTAGAAATGCATTTAGCCTGGCTTGTTTGAATGGGGTGGTTCTAACACACACAATGGTGCTTTCTTCAGCATGAGTAAGTTCACAGCAGTTTAGTTGACACTGACTAGTTAGAGGCCTTTAAAATGAGGAAAGTTTAATAACAAAACTTAAAACTCAATCTAATATTTAAGGTCTGAAAGAAAGCTTGTTAAATCAGCAGGAATGTAGATAACTAGTTAATTATTTTAACAAAAAAGCCCCCTGCAACGCTTAAGGTAGGAGGCTCGTCTCGCAGCAGCAGCAGCTGCTGAGGTGAAACAGGACGCAGCTGAGGGGCGGATGGGTAACCCCCCATCGCCACACCTCCAGGCGGCCCTCGCGGGGTCCCGATTCCTCTGCGTTCCCAGGAATCCCGCTGGGGGAGGCGACAAACGCCCACCCGGGGACGTGGCGCTCACACCCCCCCCGCCTGGCACAAGAGGCCCGAGCGCAGGTCGGTAACGGCCCCAACGCGCCGCGCTGGCCCCGGCACCCCTGTCAGCTCCCACCGCCCCCCACCACGGTGACACCAACTTCAGCGGGGGGTCCTCAGGCACCCCCGCAGGGGAGAACTACAGCTCCCGGCCTGCCCCGCGCCGCGCAGGGCCCGCCGGGAGCGCGTCCCCATGGCAACAGCGTTCCCATGGCAACGCCGGGCCTGCGCCAGGCCTCTCCACCGGCCGGGCCCTTCACCGCGGGCCCCCGGGGCTCCCGGTGTCCTACAGCGTGGCCAGCTCCGCTCCCCGCCCCGGCCTCCGATTCCCCCGCCCGGCTCCCTCCTCTACCCGACCGTGAGTCCGTTGAGCCCGGCCTACGGCGACAGCGGGACGGTCCCGCGCCTCCAAACTACCTTGGCTGGGCCCCCGCCTCTCACCGGACCGGTCGCGGTGCCGTTCGGCGGTGGAACCTCCCAGGCTTTGCCCTCGGAGCAGCTGCTTCGCTGAGCCGACCAGACCCAGGCCTCCAGCAGAGCCCCTGTGAAACAGTCAGGGAAGGAATAGTGGCCTGACCAGCAGCTTGGGGAATTTTACTGAACTTTTGTGTCTCCGGGAGCAGCTGTTTTATGGGGACCCCCGATTCTGGCACCCACGAGCTGCATGGGGCCAGCACCGCGACACCCCCCTCACCCAGGGATTCCTCTGCAGCCAGCGGGCAGCGCAGGGCAGAGCAGGTACCTGTACCCACCTCCAGTTCCTGGCCCAGCTCCCCCTGCGTGGCACCAACTGCACCTGCCTGCTAAAAATATTCTGCAGCCTCTGAACACAAACTTACACACAACCTCCTGGGCTCCCCCTGCAGCCCAGGCAGCTGGCACCCCAAGCTGGGAAGGTAAAAGTTGTGGATTCAGGTTTTGGATACCAGTGGGGTTTATATTAAGTCTGAGGCAGACCCCAGGTATCTAATTCACCCCCAGACTCACCGGGGACTGGCTATGCACACAGGACAGTGGTTTTCCCCTGCTCTCGTTCCCTGGCTGAGCAGGAAGGGGGTGAAAATTTCCACCCTGAGCTCTTCAATTCAGGCTCACAAGCTCCTGAAGATGACTCAGTGTCACTCCTCCCGAGACTGCCCCACACTCACTCCAGGCAAAACCAGACTTCTCCTTTATCCCCCTGCAGCCAGTCCCGGACAGACGGTGCCACAGCAAAGCAGGGAGCTCCTGCAGAGCAGATGGAAGCAAATCTGCTCTGCTGCCAACACCACGCCAGCGAGACTCTCCCAGGAACATGCAAAACGGCTCCACGGAGCTGCTGTCGGCTACGAAACATCCCCAGCCCTTCCCATGGAAAAGGCCAAGCCCAGGCCCCAGCCTCGCTGCAGAGCTGGCAAGAGCCAGAAAGGCACAGAGGGGCACTGGGGTGCACGTTCGACAGCCGAGCGCAGGCCCCCGGCCCCCTGTTTTCCACCAGCACCGGTGGCCAGCGCTCCACCCCATCCAGGGTAGAAGCAGCTGCTGTTGTAAAGAGAATATTTAAGTACCCACCATCCTTTTTCTATCTCCCACCTCCATACTGACCCCAGGGCACGGTGGAGGGGGTGTCTGTGCTTTGCTGCCTCCCTCACCAGAATCTGCTCAGGCCCTGAGGGTCTCAGGGGCCGGGGCCAGCACTGAAGCTCAGGAGGAGCGGCGCTGGCACAGAATTGGCTTCGTTCCTCGTTTCCCGGACCATGAGAGGATGCTCCTTCTCTCCTTCTGCAGCATCCAGGAGCACACAACCAACCATCCCAACCTCCCCAAGAGGGGCTGCTGCTTGTTCAAAGGCAGAGCAGGAGCTTTATTCACTTCATATTTATTTTTCACAAAGACTGTACAAAAATTCTTATAAAACTCTGGTGTGGGGATGGGCTATGACATTAATCCAAAAAATAATTCCCATGCAGTCCCACCAGTTTCATAACTTACAAGGAAACAGAGAAGCTACAGAGAGCTGCGAGTCCTGGAGTATTTACACCAAGGAAGGCAGGAGGGAAGAGGAGACAAAGCGAGACACGAAGGGAGGTATTTACAGTATGGACAGACAGGTCCCCTCACCTCACGGTAACGGCAGCAGCAAGGGCAGGAGGTGGGGCCCGTGGTGCTCAGAGGCCGATATAGAATATGGGCTATTTACAGTATCTCACATATTAACAGCTTTACAAATGGGTCTGGGGGGGCAAAGGGGGCTGGGGAGGGAGGGAGGGGGAGTTCTCACGTATAAAAAAAAAAAAACCAAGAAAGCACCAAGTGTCTGGATAGAAATCACACAGGCCTCCACGGGGGCTAGAATCTGAGGGCAGGCTGGCACCTGTGGCGTCACCGGCTGATGTCTCTGCTAGAGTCCCACATTTTTGTGCTCGGCTCCATCTCCAACACGTCGAAGAAGGGATGCTTGAGGGCTTCAGCCAGGGTGATGCGTTTGGATGGCTCGTACTCCAGCATGCTCTCGATGAGGTCAAAAAGGCGGTGATGGTCCTCGGCCTCAGAGGTCAGGTATCGCTGGGGGAGATGGAGGGGAGAGGTTAGGGCTGAGGATGCTGCACCCTTTCCTGGTTGCAGTATGGTCTCTGGGCTGAATGCCTCACTCCTTCCACGGGCAGCAAGGCTCTCTAATGGGCACCAGCTTTTTCCTGCATGCATTTGCAATCTCTTCATATAGAT
>JANHFX010006727.1:0-10782 GCA_027560015.1 Chloroceryle amazona
ATATGTAGTATGTCATGTTTATTGGAACATTAAAGTTTTGTAGGAATACAGCTTTCAGTTTTATTACTTATCTAAATCGGGGGGGATGTGTATTTTTTTCCTTGGGAGATACAAAAGTGGTGTCTTTGTACCAGAAGTTCATTGGAAATTGTGAATTCTCTTTTCTCTAGTGTAACAGAAGGCAAATTCTGTCCCAGAGGCATTATCACAGTCATTATTGTATTTAAATGTTGTTGTGACACCATATGTCTCCTCATACTTGATGTGTGCAAACACAAGAGAGAGTCCCTGTCTGTGAAGGCTTGTATAATCTAAATACGTCTGATCCTTGCTCTTTGCTTAGCAGTCTACACTGGTAGATTGTAAAGTATTTCTCTTCAGTTGAGATAGCAATGCCTAGCTGAAACTTCCTTGAAATTTTGCCAGAGAAACCTAAGTAGATGTATTTGATTTGCTTATTTCAAACCTAGTAATTGTTTTCCTGGATGAAACTTAGGTGCACGTGCCAATAGAAGGGCTTGGACAAGAGAATAGGTAAAAAGAATGTAAAAATGCTGCAGATTTCTGCAACTCATGCACATCTACTACTACTAATGTAGTATCTGCATGAGGTGGAAAAAATTGCTGAAGCACCAATAGCACTGAATATCATAAAGAGAAATATCAAAGAAAAACTACTACAAAAACTATGTACAGGTCAGTTGGAGTTTTTACTCCTTACCAGATGCAGTGGCCACAGGACCTCATTTTTCGGTCAAAAAAGATTGACCAAGTAGACTCTACCAGAACTCTGAAGTTCATTCAGAATTGTTAATACTCAGTTTTTGCACTTCAGAAGGATCCATATAGTCGGTAGAATCTCCACCACACCCTTTTACTTCAGAAAAAGTTCACTAATCTGAGCTCTGACAGTCCATAAACACCAATATTTGCACTGAGAAAGCAGGTTATGAGAGGCAGAATGAATGCCAGAAGTGTCACCTGAGAGGGAAATTCACAGAAAGCTTCCAAAGCAAAAAAAAGTGGAGGCTAAACCACCCTGAGTGTAAAAATGGTTACATAACACCTGGAAACCACTAAAACTGTTCTAGTCCTCTCTGGACTTCCATGAACAGGGCAAAGGAGCTGTGGGGCAGCAGGAGGTAGGAGGATGGTGACAGGAGACTCCCCATCCACCAAGTTTTTTTCATGCTCAGATAACAGTGGGTCAGTGGATTCTTTGTTAATTCAATGCTTAAAAGTCCAAATGAAGATTTTCTTATTCTGTGAAAAAAAACGCACATTCTACTCCAATGTTGCATTATTTCTCGAGAGCAGAAATAGAGCTTGAATGTTACTTTAGTATTTAACCTAACTATCTATCGGTGCTCACAGATTTCAGCATGCTTTTCCACTCCTCTGTTACTAACTTCCCAGAGTTGCTAAATTATTGCTGACAGTGGTTCAAATGCTGTGCTGCATATTGTTGAGGACAAGATGCTGCTCGTTCCATCAGTTCAGTTTCTGATGGGACAACCTCCTTGAATGACACTTCTGAGCTCTTCCACAGTGATAATATTTCCTGATACTGAAACATCTCCTGTATCTTCCTTCCCTCAAACTCGCTTGCTGCCTTCCAAAACAAGACAGTTACATAGGATGGATATTCAATTAGTACACGGACTGTGTACTTGGATAAAATATAGCCTCGTGCGGTTGGGGCTGTATCTCTTATGAAAGATGTGCGTATCACAGCTAGTAGTAAGCACACAGTTGTCACAGAGGGTCAGGGCTCTTTGCATTCATCAGGAAATGGCTTCCGATTCCTTGTTGACAGTAGGTGATAGCACACATAAAATTTCAGTAAGGTGAAGTAATGTTGTAGTTTACAGATGTGTTTTCCTTGAGCAAGGCTGTTTTGGGTACAGTGCACCTTGACAACAAACTGCTTAGCAGCAGGATGTAAAAATGCAACTGCTGCTGGGGTGAAAGTAAGTGCTGCATCTCCACTCTACCCTGTGAGAAGCTCTAATCTTTCAGGAGCCCCAGGGTTGAAGTATTTTCCAGATAGAGCAAAACAAAGCTCAGAGCAGGTGGTAGCTTTTAGCCTTCTGACACAGACTAGGCTCGACTAGACTAGAACTATTCCAGTTGGAAGAGGCCTACAGCAGTCATCTATTCCAACTGCCTCCCCAGTTCAGAGCTAACTAAAAGTTAAAACATGTTGTTATTAAGAGCATTGTCCAAATTCCTCTTAAACACTGACCACCTTTCTAAGAAGTTTGTACCAGTGTTCAAACACCCTCTCAGTAAAGAAATGTGTCCAGTCTAAACCTCCCCTGGTGCAGCTTTGAACCATTGCCATGTGTCCTGTCAGGGATGGAGGGTGTCCAGGAGGACCAGGGAAAAGAGATCAGCACCTCCCTCTGCTCTTCTGCTCCTCAGAAAGCTATGGAGAGCAATGTCTGTCTTAGCTAAAACCTTGCTGTACCTGACATAAATAGCCCTGCCACAGCTGTGCCTTATAGCACAGTAATTCAAGAGTATTTCTGTCTCTTAGGATCTTGTTCAATGTCTCTTGCATACAGTTGAATACATAATCCACCAGGCCTGTAGGAGAAGGGGGACACATCCTCTGCTGAAATGAGTTTCATCCAGCAGAGCAAAAGAGGTCACTGTAGTCACTTCATCTCTGAGATACCCACCCAGGGTGATACCCACTGCAGAACTGTGTACTAGGTCATGCTTTCTGGATAAAGCAACAACATACCATGAATAACTATGTCTATCCGAACAGGACTAAGCAAAAGTAGCAAATGGACCTGTACCTGGTCCTTGTTTACAGCAAGGGCTGGACAGACATGCAAGCTACATACAGGAACTGCAGCAAGGGAGAATGCACGTGAGGGTGCATCTGATGGACCAGTGCAGCTCACCTGTGACAGCTGGGACCTTCTGCATGCCCCAGACATGGGAAAATGCAGGACCTGAGTTCTGTGGCAACAGTGCTGACAGCTACCCATCCAGATTTTGACACATCAAAAAGCTATTCTAGGAAGACTCAGTTTCTCAACCCCGAGCCCCTGGATTTGCCCTGTTTCTTGGCAGAGTCCACCAAAAGGTGGAGGTGCAGCGACACGAGGAAGATTGTTGTGTGACTGGTGCCATTACCTCCCTCAGTAGCAGAATTCGTATTAAGTGGCAGAAGTTAGTGTCCAACTTCACTCACAACAGCCTAGCATGGGACTGGGGTGGACACTCACCAGCATCGAGCTGAAGCATTAGCAGCTGGACACTTAAGAGGGATTTCAGTATTGGTGTCAACATTGCCAGTGTTTATACAGCTGAAGGAGCAGGAACAAAGTTTGTCAGGGTTTCCTTCTAGATACACTGACACCCCCACAAAGTACGTCTTCAAAAAGCAGTTTATGTCAATAAGGGAAGTTAAGTTTGAGCTGTGTTTATTTTTGGTAGGTTTTTAATTTAGTTTTATCAAGTTTACTCATAAATTATCTATTAATTACTGTGTGATATTTAGCAAGATCCTCTCAGCCATGTAGTCTATTTAGCCTCGCTGTTAATGCCAGCCATCTTAATTGTAGGATACTTTGTCAACATTTAATCAGCGGTACTTACTAATGTGGCATTGATGTGTTGGTAGCTGTCCCAGTACTATCAATCACATGTGAGCAGCAAAGGCGGCTGCGACACCATTGCTCTCTGTCACATTATCAAGCCCTTGGGTTTTCTGGTTAGGGATGATGCTCACTTTGTTCTAAGTGGGCACTCTATCTCTCCAGTTCAGCCCAACTTTTGTCATTGTCAACCTGAGTACACATGCTTTCAGCCTTCCAAGCCTTAATCCCATAACTGCAGAATAAAGGTTGCTAGTTTCTGAAGGCAAAACTGATTGCTCCTTCACTGCTCCGAAGGCCTGCTCTCCTGGTAAGTCACGAAAAACCTAGTATTATGGACTGGAGCCTGAGATCTAATAGAAAATTCAGTGTGTTGAGACAAAATGACTATAATGATCTTCCATTTTTTTGTATTTCTAGTATCTAGATGCGTTGTTTAACATGTTGCAGAGTAAAAGCCTGTGTATAATGGGTGTATCACAAATATTCTTTGTCTCATTTCCTTACAGTCTTTATGGCAGACACATGCAGGCAAATCCTGAACCTCCAAAGAAGAACAATGACAAGTCAAAGAAGATCAGCCGCAAGCCTCTGGCAGCCAAGAACAAATAAGTCCCTGGCTTCTGCCTCTGTTTTTGTATCTCTTACATTGCTTTCACATGTGCCTGTAAGATTCCTACGCATCTCCTGTTACGATTAAGAAAGCAGACACTAGAGGTAAAAACAATTTATTATGTATACTGCTTTCCAAAATACTGCTTAAGGAATACAAAATTACATGTTCTTCTAATTACAGTCACATTTATGTAGCCATTTAATACATCACTGTCAAACATATTTTAGCTTTTCTATGTGTATGTATATTAATGTCCTCCTTCACATGTATCACTTCCTGTTAATATCAGGGGGTTTGCACCTATATTATGCGATAATAAATTTCATACAATATTCCAAGTGATTTTAATAAAGGTCTTTATTTGTATTGTGTTTCAGTTTCTTCAGTAGGGCATCCAAATAGTGAATTCCTTGAGAAACCTATGCGTCCAGTTTCCTGCAATGTGTTTATTTCTTATGTAGGAATGTGAGAGCATTTTATCTGATGCAAGTTAGTTAAACAGTAAAGCATTCTGTTCAGGGAAAGAAAAAAAAATTTGATCACTTTCTAATTCTTTTTTACATTGCTATGTCCTGCTTTTTTTGCCTTGAAGGTTATTTTGAAATCAAGGAGTAGGGGAAAGGGAAGAGGAAAGAAAAAAAAAAAAAAGAGGTGTCTTTGTAAAGAGCTGCCAATTGCCAGCCTCAAACTGAGGAAAGCGAACTTTCTCATTTGAAGAAAATGGTATTTCTGCCAATTTTTTAAGGTTGGGGTTTTTTTTAGGCAGGAAACCCAAATAATGTATTTAATCTCTGCTGAAAGTGCTTGTATTGAAGAGCTGTTCCAAATGGATTTTGAAAATGCCCCAGCTTCTGTATTTATCTGTACAAAGCCAGCACCACAACCAAGCTTGGAAGCTACAAATTGTTTAACATCTCAGATAGCTTCAGGTCTTACCAATTGGGAAGAAAAACCTAAAATCTACAGACAGTGGTTTCCAAACAATTTTAGTCTTATCAGAGAAACAGAAAACTCACGGAGGAAGAACATTACCTACATTGCTCGTGACAGGACTTCCCTGCCCTTGATTTCTGATTTCATACATTTCATACCTGAGCAGATTGTTCCTGAGCTTCAGCTGCCAGCCGGACAGCAAGCCAGAAAAGATGCCCAGAGTGTGGAAACAGGCCAGTTGTGTTCAATGAGAGAAGAAAAGGTTTTAAATAGCTCATGCTAAAAATGATACTTTCTACAAAAGCTGTTTTGTATCTGAAGATTGTTACCAGCACCAGTCTCTCACCTGCATTTAGGATTACCCCAGCATGTAAGTAATACATGGTTGCCTTAGTCTGGGAATAAATGTATTGACACACATTTTGCAACAGATTTTTTCAATTGGCAAGCAGGGCTAGGAAGTTGGCATCAAGCTTTAGACACATTTTAAGTGGTCTTTGGTACTTCAGAAGAATAAGGCAGTCTTGGTAGGCAGATGGATAGCAGTAAAAATGTTAGACTTGTCAGGAGCAGTCAGTTCTGTCTGTTGCAAGCTCTGCAGAGGATTTTCCAGACCTCTTAAGTGGTCTGTCTAGGGGAGCAGGTCCAGCTGAAACAGGCCTGTGGAGGCACTACTTCTGGTGCGTGTTAAGAATTCACAGCAAAAACTGTCCCCTGGCTGGAATGCACGCAAATAAATCTAGTGTAGGGTACCTAATCACAATAATAATTGTGCTACAAAGAGCCCTGAAGAAATGTCAGTGAAATGTCAGAAGATGCCCAAATTCCTATTGCAAATTCCCTTTTGAAACAAAATAAATAGCAAGGGCACATCTATCAGGAAGGGGTGAAGAGACTCTGGATCCTTCCTCCAGTATCCTTCCCCAGCAGTGAATGCTGTCTCAGCCCTCTGGGGTGGCAATGCCTGCAGGGCTGAGCTGCTGCTCTCCTGGCAGATGCCTGTAGCCATGTCTAGACCACTGCTTTCAGGTTTGAAGACATTTTATGTACAGTCACCTCCAGCTAAATGGGCTTCACCGCTCTTCTGAAATCACAGTGGATACACCTGGACGTGGTTTTCTGTGAGCAGGGCAGCAGTGTGGCTCTCCTTTGGTTTGAACAGAAATCCAGCCTGAGTTAAAGGCGTCAGGTGGTGTCTGGGACTGCATCCATCACCTGCTCTGTGTCTTGGGGTTTGGAAAGAGAAGATGCTCCAGGGCTACAAGGGTTTCAAAGCATGGAGTAGAGTCTCTAATGTAAAAATAAAAGCTTGTTGGGGAAGGCCTGATTATGTTACTGGTGGGAAGCTGCCGCACTGTTTTAAAATAAGCTGCTGATCTTCAAGCATTAGTCAGAGTTCCATTAACTGCTGTTGCACATTCTGAAAGTGTTGAAAGACTCGTGCAAGCTCTCCTCTGCAGGGTTTTGAGGTATTGATTGGAGCATTCCTGGGTGTTCATAGCAAAAAAATCCACCCAACCTTCCCACTTCTTCCCCCATGAAGGAGAAAGAAGCACAGTTTTGACAAGCAAAAGCAGGAGCGAAGGGTCTGGGGAAGAGTAAGTGAAAGGCAGAAAGATGAGAAGGATAAAAGAAATCCTAAAGGGAGAAGTATTATACTGAAGACGGTTGCAGATGGGGGAAAAAAAAAAAAAGAAGTTTCTTGAAAAGAAAGATGAAAAAATAAGATAACGATCTGAGAAAATGACAAAAACCTGAAATGCATAAAGCTTTACAAATAGAAACAAAATAGGGGGAAGAAGTGCTCGTCAGAGGCTCAGGGCAGAATAAAAGATGGGCAAGAAAAGCAAACCATCTGGGATGTAACATGGTAGTGTTTTAGAGTTCTTAAAAAGGTACCAGCTACCACACAAGAGTTTTAATGTGAGTTTGATGATTTTATGTATATGTTCTCTAGAGTCATTGCTTTTTTAATATTTAAAAACAATTTATTCATTTTACTGGGTCACATTTATTTCACCACTGTACTTCAAGGAAAGGAACTGCTGTGTCCTACTGCAGTGAACCAATTAATGAGCATCATAGCTCCTGATGGTCCCTCTGGTGATCCCTATGGTCACTTCTCCAGAGGATCCATCAAACCAAGGCTCCTTCCAGTGTGCTACCCTGAGGTGAGCAGTTGTGTTGTGCTCTTTACTCCTCCAGTCAATACTATTTCACTGGCTTGGTTAACAATGAGTTACTTGATTTCAGGGTGTCTTGAAAAGGATTTTATTACCATCCATTCATTCACAGTCACTCATTTTGGTTGCCTCTTTGGGCTAACGTCTCATATAGGCAACAACATGCCACTTTGAGGGGAGAAAATGAGTCCTCTGAGAAGGAAATTTGCTTTTTACAGCTTTGCAGCACCTGGGAGCTCTTTGAAAACAATGATGCAGGTAATTCTTTGTTTTGATTTTGCATACAGTGAACTGGAAAGAGTTTGGCAATTTTTTTGCATACAGTGCACCCTGACGGAGAAAACTTTTTAAAATTACTGTGAGACTGATACGCTGTGCCTGGGCAAAGGGTGGCCTCTCTAAAGATATGCTCCTCTCTAAGGATAGAGCAAAGTGGAGCCAGAAATCCCACATGTACAGGCACCATCCATGGTTTTCTTGTACTTACAGTATTTGTTAACCCTGTAGTGCTTCCTGCAGTCCTCCTGATGGACAGACAACAAAAAAAAAAATCAGCTCTGAGAACTTGGGCACTGCTCTTATTCTTTTTCTTATTAAAAAAATAAATACATATGTGGGCAACAACCCTGTGATTCAAAGGTTTCACTTCTTTATGGTTGTTAGTCTGGAAATATGTTTTCCATGGATTCACTGGTATTTAAGCATCTGTATTTTGGTTTGAGACAGGTCTTTCCTATTAAGGCAATGACACCGTAGCATCTGTCACCAATTAGTTGCTAGCCTTACAGCTGGCAAATCACAGAAGCAACATGAGCATTTCTCCTGAAATGGCATCTTGTTTGGAGGTACGATCAGAGCCAGCGCAGCCCTCACCTCTCCTTCCTCCAGCACCACGTATCCCCCACTCCTTCCCCCCTGGGCTCTCCCCACTACACTGCAAAGTGCAGGGCCAGGTGCTGGGCTCCTGGAGGAGTCAGGGAGAGGGGGAAGCCATCCTCCTGCTCTGCCAGATCTCCTGCTCCGCCAGATCTCCTGCTCCCTCCCAGCGAGCAGAGTGAGGTCAGGAAGTATTTCCAGGACCAGAGATGCTTGGGTGCTGCACGCTGGCTCACGGCTTAGTGCTGGTATGAAAGCTGGGAGGGCAAGTCTGTGCCATCCCCACGCGTGCTGAGCAGCAGGGACGGGTAATATTTCCAGTTTGGAGCGGGTGGTAACTGTTAATATCCTCATGACAACCAGGAGGAGTGAGATTGTCATCAGTTATATTAGTTGTTAATTTTGTAAATATTAACAATTTCTAGGATTATGGCACAGGATGTGAGCTGTCAACTTGCTTTATTTGCCTCCTACTCCTTCTTGCAGTGACACATCTTTTATACTCCCGGATTCGTGCCATGTGTTTGTTGCCTCACACCGGCACTGGGGCTGGCAGATGTTCTGGGATGAAACCACAATAACCTCCCAAAGTTAGATTTTCTTCCCCTCCTGGGTACTTTGTTTCCTCTGATCTAAGGAGAAGTAGTTTGGCTGTAAACCACAGTGGTTTCTAATTATCTATAGTTGGTTTGCATCCAGCTCTGCTGCCAAAGCCACTGCCTTTGGCACAGCTGATCTCCTGCCTCCCCTTCCAGCTCACCTGCAAGTGCTGCACACAGGCACCACTGCTCCCCAGCCCCCTCGGAGCAGGAAAAGGGGGAGCAGGAACTGAATTGCAACTCGCCAAGAACCAGTTCCCTACTGTGGGCCCTTAAAATTGACTTCTTTTTTTTACCCCAGTATATGTCAAGAGCAGTATTTTAACCCTATTTTTAGATCATGGAGCACAGTAATCACATGAGTGCCAACCACAGTAATCACCCCTGCAGACTGATAGATGTGTTCAGAGGCAGCTTTAGTCATGAGGTGTGACTGGGGCAACACACTGGGGAAGGTGGCTTTGCCAGTCTCTGCTCCTCACCTCAGCTCCCTTGCTGCTGGTGAGAGCCTCTAATTCTGCTCTGCCCCGCTCCTGTGCCGCCGGCAGCCCTCAGCACACAGCTGGTGCCCAGCCAAGCAGTGAGCAGCCCCAGGCCGAGTATAGCTTCACAATTTCACTGACGTCCCGGTTATTCCTGTTCCAAAACGCCTCACTGAGGAGGAGCAGCCAGAGGGGAGCAGAGTCAAAGGGGTCGTCTGAGGCTCAGCCCCACAACCCCAGGGTACTCCTGGAGGAAGGGCAATGCTACAGAGGCTGTGATGTCTGCTGGGGTGTGGGTGGCTCAGGCTCTCAGAGGGCGAGTTGATTTTTGCTTAATCCTAGTTGTTGTTTTCCCTACAGCCATGTAGTTTAGGATGTAACATCACAGCAGTGACACGGAGAACCGATGGGACTGTCAAATGCCCCCTCAGAGGGGTTACTTTTCAGATGCCATACTGTTGGTGGCCTGGTTTGAGCACCCTCAGCCACCTCTTATACTGTATCATTCAGATACTTTATTTTAGGTAGCTACTCAAACATGCCTGGCATGCATGACTTCCCAATATCCCACAGAAATGAGCATCTGTTTTTGGAGCAGGAGAGCACTGATTGAGGGGAATGAGGCGCATGGCTGTTTACTGGGATATGATTTTAGACATTACCACCCAGACTGTACAAAGTGACTTTCCTATCTTAATTTCCTAAACTTATTTTAAGGTTAAATTAAGCAGTCAAAGATTTCTGCTCTGCTGGTGTTACCCAGAGATGCATTAAACACTTTGTAGATCAGGGATTCAATACAAATCCATTCTAAGGGCAAACATAAAAATGACAACTTTGATTTAAATTCAGGAACCTTGCAGATAAAGCATAGGCTTGGGGCTTCATGGTCAGAAGCTCTCGGCTGCTTGTGCAGACATGAAGAGTGACCAGCAGCATCTAGAAATGCAGTTTTTGGCCTTTGCCAGCAGTGGGTGCAGTAATACAATTAGAACAGTGAGGAAGGAAAACACGAGACCAGAACAAAAATTAAGGCCTGAAATCCTTTTAATTCCTCGTGTTGCTGTAAAAGAATGTTCTGAGGCAGTTCACAGAGAGCAGGACTGTCACCCCCAGGCTTGGCAGGGTGTCCCCAGGGAGGCTGCTGCTCTTTTCCCCTCACTTTGCTTTCACATCAACTCCTCCAATTAAGAAACCAAATAATTCAGAAGCAGCCATGCAGCACCAAGTGCTATGGCAAGGGCTAAAAATAGCCCCAAAGCCTCGGGAAAAACAGCTCCCAGGCTCCACACCGAGCAGAGCCCCTCTGCCATGTTTGTGAAGAGGAAGGCTCACAGCCCTGGCTTGCCCATTTGAGGGGGTAGCCAGGCCCCCAGCAGCCATCCTGGCAAGATCTGGGGGCACAGGGAAGCCCATGAGGTCAGGCACTGGCAGCAATGCTCCTTGCACCTCCCGCTGGGAGAGCCCCCAGGGGTGTTG
>JANHFX010006727.1:10840-30182 GCA_027560015.1 Chloroceryle amazona
CCCAGGACATGCAGGGCTCTGCACGGGGGACCTGGAGCCAACTTCTCCACCCCTGAGGCAGGCACTGACCTAGAAGCAGGTCCATGAGCTGGATTTCAGACAGGCAGCAGATGACTTCACAGAAAACCATGGAATAAAACTTAACAACCGTTCCTTTTTCAGTAAGAAAACAGAAGCACCCACCCCTATTGAAAAAATAAAATAGTATCTCCAAAGTCCTGGAAACAAAAGAAGGGGGAAAAAAACGCCATGGGTTTGGGAGGAAAATTAGTACATAAAAAAATAGGGTATGCCAGGCCACCTGGCACAGTCTCACAGCTGTGAGGAGACCCAGGCTCTTGCCAGGCAGTTATAAAAAATAAAATACTTCTGCATAGAAGTTTTCTGTTCTTGTAAACCAAATGAAATTAATCATTACATTTGTCTACAGGCTGTTCTATAAAATCAATAAGTTCTAGCACTACATAGCAATCAAAATATGACAAGGCACTTAAACTTTGCCAACTCAATCCAATTAATGACATCTTCGTTAGAAAACGGTCATTTTTATAGAGTCGGTGGACTCTTCAAGGACTATAATATAAGCTTTATATAAGCTCATTGATTTTTATTTTATGATTTCCAGTTGAAAGCAAACAGAGATCACTTGTTTTATAAAACCATGAAAATATGTATTTAACATACCAATATTATTTATAAGCAGCAGATAATATTTAAGTGCCTCTTGTATGCCTTGATAAAAGAGGTTCATGAATTCAGCCCTCTCTGATGTTCAGAGGATGTTCTTCCACGTTATTGCTGTCGTCATTTGTCTTTCCTCTCTGACATATGCAGGGTTTTTTTATGCAGAAAAACTGTAGACGAGGCTCATCAGCAAGGAGGAGAACGGCCTGAATACCTAAGAGGTGTCGCTGGAAAGTGTGAGCCTCCAAAAATCTCAGCTCGGCTCTCCAATCCTTCCACACAACAGCCTGGGAGCTTTCAAGGCAGAAGGGTGATGAGGACACAAGAAAGCAAGAGCAGGATGACTGTGCAGGTATAGGGGGTTAGAGGTAGGGAAAAGCTTATCAGGTGGTAAGTACTTTTGGGTGTGATGGGCAGGGGGAGAAAGATTTGGTCTGGAGAAGGGATTGGAGGGAAGAAAGGGACCCCAAGACTTACTGGGTACTTATGAATCTCACAAGCCTTCTTGGGAAATGTAATGTAAAAGATAAATCCAGCAAAAATGTACACCAGGAGGTGAGCAGCACTGAACCCAACTTCTCTCCAAAGATCTGGGGGCAAGAGCTCTTCATTGCCACGTGGTGATGGTAGTAACTGCGTACACATGGGTTTTGGAGGGGTGTCCCCATGGTGTGTTGCTTCTCAGCTGCATCAAGCCAGCCAGCACAGATGGGCTTGAGACAGAGTGAGCCTTGATGCTCCCTCCAGAACTTTATTGGTGCAAATCAGAGCTGAAAAACAAGTCACAGGTAAAGTGACACAGAAGATGGTACTGGCAAGAGCTGGTGCTCAGTCCAGAGGGCAGGACGATTGCACACTGTGCACACAGGCCCTGGGGGCTGCTCGGGCTCAGCTCCTTGACAGGGTTTATGGAAGGTTTGATTTCAATCCCTGGGTTCATCCAGACACCAAGAGGCAGACAATGCCTGGATCCAGCTGGATTTCATATGTTTCAAGCTGATGTTTGTGAGATGAACACAAGACCACCCAGTCTGAGCAGTGGTGTCACTGGCAGGGGACAGTTTCTTCTGCCCTCAGTAAACACATGGAAGAGATCAATGTAATCATCAGGAAGGTGCTGCTCCTCGGTCCTCCAAACTGGCCGGTGGGTCTCCACCAAGTCAAGCGTTTGTGTCAGGCTGTGACTCCACCTCCCCTTGCGCTTGTCCCCATCACCCCATGTGGCTGAAAAGCCATTTCTAAGGCACTGTCTCAGGGGAGAGAGCAGTTGGGTCTGCTGGCAGCATAGAGTGGGCTGCATTTGCTGTGTGTGCTGCAGACCTAACCTTGCCAAACCACAGAGCTTCCTCCTGTCCTTTATCCCTGGACAAACCTTAAAAAAGCCAGCCTCCAGCATCAGAGTGTAGAAAAGCAAATCTATAACCACCAGCAGCAGGAACATTTATGTAAATCACCTCAGTGCCACGTGTTTCTTAGTAGCAGTCCTTACCAGGGCAGCCACAATAGTAAGTGCAAAAAAATCTCCCAGTAATGGCAAGTGCTTTGCATTCTACTGGTTTATTGTCATTACTGAGACTCCTCTTAAGTCTGAATCTGTGAGGGAAGGATGAGCCACATTTTTTCTGTCCCATCAATGCCTGGATCTTCCCAAATCCAAAGGAGAGTGCCCAGGGAACGAGGCTTTGAGGTTTCAAATAAAAAGGCAAAATATTAAGTGAAGTTTTGTCTCCTTTCCAAAAGCATGAGTCTGTTTTCAGTCATGATATGGCAGATACAGATGAAAAGAAAATAATTTGCATTTCCACAGAAATCATTTGCTGTTACATGGTGCATTACTGAGATGCCTGGCCTAGCCAAGGTAACACAAGCACCAGTGTGTCACTGGCACGCACCAGAGGTCACCAGAAGCTGAGGAGAGGACATAGGCAACCCAGGCACAGGTGAGCTTCTGCCACAGCAGGAGAGCTGCAAAGGCCATTGGGCAGCCATGGGTGCAGCCTTTGCCAGGGTATGTGTGCCTGGGCTCGACTCAGTGAGCAGGAGGACTTTGGCAGCAGGACACATCTGTAGCGTACTGCAAGGTATAAAAATCTTCACACCCTTGTGAGCTTGAGTCTTTGGGAGGTGAGTTGTAACAATCACAGAGGAAAGATGGTCTGAGTCTTCCATTTGCTCCTTTCCCACGCTGGAAGAGGTATAACAGAGTGAATAATTGGATGAGTCTCAAGACAATTGTTTTGATGGTCTTGAAATCAGGTGGGTTAATAGGAGGTCCTCAAAACAGCACAGGGGAGGAGGAGGAAAAAGCCGTGACAAGAAGTGATTAGCAGACCACAGCAGAGGAGTCCAGCCCAAGCTGGGGGAGCTGCTCCTGATCTGGCACCAGCTCACAAACACACAGTCTTGCCTGGGGCAGACAATTCATTTTCAGGATTAAGCACAAGCACGCTTAATGGAGGTTTCAGTGCTGCCTGCCACTCGTCTGGAGCTGAGGGCTGGTGTGAGAGCTGCTTCCCTACACTGGGGCCCCAGCAGTGGGTCAACCCTGCAAGAGAGAAGAGATGTAATTGGGCCGAGGGCAAACAAAGGAGAGGCTGAGTGCAGTGGGTGACAGCGGTGAGAGGAGATGGGCCTGACCCCTCTTTGCACATCCCCACCCGTGCAAAACCTGCCAGCGGCCCAGCTAAGCCTTGCTCCAAAAAATAGCAACCCCAGGGCAGCAGCAGCAGCAAGCTGGGAAACGCTGCCTGGCTGGTGTGGCTGGTGAGGCGGTGGTGCTGTCCCTACAGAGGGAGGCTGACAGTGCAAACACAGCAGCATGAAATCCCTTACAAGGGTGAGTGACAGTAATTGGGAGTAATTGCAGCAATGCAGACATGAAGAAGGCTTTTTAGTAATTCACCACTCCCTATAATGCGAATAATCCTCCTCCAAAGTGATGGGTATGACTGCAGCCTCATCATTTCTTTGAGTTTTGCCTTAAACTAGTTGCAAACTGAGATAATCAGTTTCTGTGGGATTATTAAGAAGATCACACATCTATTATGCTTCAGCCATTTTTCCACCTTGTCTTCTTCCTTTTGTTCGCCCTGTAGAAGAAGAGAATAATGTCCTTTGTCACTTGGGCCTGCTCTCCTGGTTACAGGTGCCATGGCAGACGTTTCCTACCAGGAAGACAAATAAAATTTGGCCCAAATTCTGAAACACTTTCACAGGGGTCACAGCTTCTGTGCCCAAGGTCTTGCAGTACTTCAGATTGCTTGAGCATGCTGTGACACTGAAAGAGCAGGAGGTAGCTGTCAGCAGCCAGTGCATGAGCTCGCTCTGGTAACAAGAGTTACCCAGAATTTAGGCTGAGGGGTGACTGATGGCACCATGCAAGACCATTACTCAGATATCAGCCTTCAGGCGTGTTTTGAGGGCAAGGTTGCTGATGAAGCCTGAGGCACATACTCTCCACCTCGGTTTTTTTATCTGACAGCTTCCTACCTTCCTCCTTCCTATCTCACAGGCTGTCTGGTGCCCGTTCTGGGAGAGTGGAAGGTGTAGCAATGTTCAAAAGATTCAAGTGTGTCCGAGGAAATGCTCGTGTTCTGAATAACCCCCATTCAGTCACTGTTTTCTGTTTCAGCATTACCAGCCAGCAGAGGAGGCTCAGCTGCCTTCGAGGCCGCGCTTACACTGCTGAGAGCCCTGGAGCAACAGCTGTTCTTAGCCTGGCTTCTGAGAGTCAAACGGTAGCACTCCACAAAGAAAGGGTGTAGGAAACTGGGGGTGAAGGGTCAAACTTCTCAAGGGAGTGGATGAAAGCAGATGCACTGGGTGGGAGTTGCAAGATGTTATGAAGAGAAACAAACCTTTGGGACAAGGAGAGGGAGGGTGGTGGCCTGTGCAGGGGCAGCTGTACCGCCTGCCTGCCTGCTGGCCTGCCACCACCTCTCGCCACGCACCCCACGGCAAGGACTAAGGGCTGAGGGCTCCTCAAAATAAATCTTCTCTGTACCCAGGGTCTGTGGCAAAAAGCAGCATTTCCACATTCCTGAAAGCCAGGCCTCTTAACCTGAGTGTCTGAAAAGGGCTAACAGCAGTGGGGAGCCTCTGCCCTTACTTCACAGAGTGCTTTCCTCAAAATTTCAAACAAGACAGGTTCACTGAAAAACTTGTGGCGTTCCTGTGAACTTTGCTTCTGAAAAAGTGTGCTAAACTGCTCCTGAGTAGTGCAAAATGCTTCAATCTGACATTTGGTATTCTGGTACACATATTGTATTCTTGCTTGCTTCAGTCACAATTCCCCTTACAGGCAGCCTGTGAAGTGACTTCCCCTCCTGCACATGGAGTTGGGCTATAGAAGATGCAAACATGCTGTAAGCAAACTCAGGTATGACCCACCTTTACAGTTCAGGGTTACTGTTCAGGTGCACAGAGTAAATGAGGTAGGTTGTGGTGGCCGGGTGCTTTTCAGAAAGAATATGAGTAATTCTGCAGAGCAGATCTGGTGCAGAGTTGAGCATGTAAACCAAGGAGCAGAGACCCGAGTAGCATGATCAGAGCATTTGAGACAAGGAAGATTTGGACCTGGATTTGTTTAATTCTCTGCAGCTTGACCGTTTGCTGTGGTTTGAGCCCACCCAGCTGGCATCAACGCACCAGGCAGCTGCTCACTCCTACACCCTCTGGTGGGATGGGGAGGAGAAAATACAAGAGGCTGGAGGATTGAGAAAAGGGACAGGGAGGGCTCAGCCACCAGATATGGCCACAGGAAAAATACAGGCTCAACTTGGGGAAACAAAAACAATTTAATTTAAACACCACCAACAACAATTTATCAATTGAATCAGAGCAGGACAGTGGGAAATACGATCAGATCCCCAAAACACCTTCCCCGCACCCCTCTCCTCTTCCCAGGTTCAGCTCTGCTCCCAGTTCCCTACCTCCTCCTCTCTACTGGTGGATGGGAGCAGGGAATGGGGGTTGTGGTCAGTCCCAGGCCATTCCATGTTGTTTCTGTTGCTCCTTCCTCCTCAGGGGGTAAGTCCTCACAGTCCTCCCCTGCAGCAATGTGGCGCTCCTCCCGTGGGAGACAAACTTCTCCAACTATTGTGGATCTCTTCCATGAGCTGTAATCCTATCACTGACAAACTGCTCCAGTGCAGGTCTCCCTCAGTCACAACCTCCTCCGGGATCAGTCTCCTGCTCCAGTGTGAGGCTCTCCAAGGGCTGCAGATGGGATTCTTCTCCACCATCTTCTCCACCAAGGGCTGCAGGGGCTCAGCCTGCCACCTCACCAGAGGCTGAGGGGGCATGGCTGCTCCAGCGTGCCTCCCCACCTCCTTCCTCACTGACCTGGATGTCCACACAGTTCTCTCTTTCCAGTCCCATTCCTCTCCAAAACAAAAGAGGTCCCCAAAAAAAACGCAGGAACTTGAAATTTGAACTGGGTGAGCTCGTTGAAGGTTCTTACAGGACCCATGCCAGTAACCCCCTTACCCACTACCACAATTGCCCAGGCATAAACCAAACACACCATTCTATAAAATTTTGATTAAAAATAGACAAATACATTATGCATTATGATTTATTGCATATGGAGAATATGTGTTCTCTTATGGCTATTGATCATTGGAGTGTCAGCACTCAGGTCCAGAAGAAATTCCTAATAACTTCTTTTATATAAACAGAAAGCTTACATCCACCATGAGCTTGAAGGGCAAAGCTTCCTCTGTGGAGAGTCCAGAAACTTGTATCTAAACAGAAATTTAGGCACCATCTCTAGAAATTATCTAGCTTATTCATAGTATCAGGACAAAAACTTGCCAATGATGGATTATAAAAGGACTTTTCTACCTCACATGCTCAAATAGCCTTGTATCTGTCATACTGAAATAGCTCTGATAGTGAGGCTCACCCATCATACAGACTCTTTCTATACCAATATCTAACCTGTTTAATTACCCACTGCAGAGTGACTTGTCTGCCGTCACACAAACCTGCTCAATTCAACCAGCAGAGATGTACTAGCACTCTCTTGGGCACTTTCTAGAAATCCCACCAGTGCCTAACTGGGTTTCTGTGTTTATGGGACCTATGAGCACAGGCTGGTGTCTCCGATCGGTATGTACTGAATCTGGGAGCTTGGTCACGCTCAGTCAGTCCTACAATGCAGTTTGTGCAGTTGTCCCACTGCCTGCAGTAGGTTTTGACATCTTCACGGTAATTCAAATGAAGCTGCTAATTTCTGGGAGAAAAATGACAAAGCTTCTTTCACTAGCAAGCTATCAAAAGCAGCTTCTTTGATTACTAAGTCAAGAAATTGAATCCATTTCCCTGAAGCAATTTTTGTATTCTGTTGGTGTTTCTAAGATTTCTCATCTCCTGACACACTGAGACATTCATCTTCAGTTACAGTTAAAACCCATAGGTTTGCAGAAAAGTCAAAAAAATTGTCCTCATCTGCTGCCTGTGATACAGTCAAATGTTTCAACCCAACAGCTCCAGATATCTCTTCTCTTCTGTAGTGTTTGCTCAAGTATGTCCACTTCTCCCTAGTTCTTTGCTCCTCTTGTGGTGTTTCTCGGCTAGCGGCTGTTTGAAGAGGACTTCACTGTGCACTTGCAGCAATACAAACGTCAAGAGCCTTCAAGGTGATCTGTGAAGTGGCTGTTAAACAACAGTGCAGCTGTAGGAAAAAAGAGGGGAGCAAAAGTAGCACCAGCATGGCAGACTGACCCCATACACCTCACGGAAACACATCAACAAAACCACGAGGGGGTACAAGAATAGCAAGTTTAACACGGAGCCACAGGATACTGCCAGTGGGGAAAACACTGAGACAAATACAGTTTTTAGAGAGAGGGAAAAAAAAAACAAACAACCCACACACAACAAAAACCAACAAATAAAGGCATTGTAATTCTGTGCAAAAATCTGAAGTGGAATATACCTTCTAGCTGTTGATTGTTTTTTCCTGAGCTGCTGAACAGAATAATTTTTATGGAAAAACACAGCAAAGATGTGAAGAAAACATATTAGGAAATCAGAATACATTTGTCAATCTAAATCACTGAGCTTTAAAAATTATCAAATGCAAACAGCATCAGTAGCATAATCCACACACGCCCACGGGGACCAGATCCTTGGGGTGCCAGGGAGGGCACAGGAGGGGAAGGAGGCATTTTAGGATCAGAGGCTCCAGCTCCCAGTGCCAATTCTGCTCTGAGCATCTCATCACGGACCTGCTGGCTGGCAGCTGCCTCCTCCCTGGGTGAGAGCATCCCCCCATCCCTGCTGAGCTCCTGCCTACATGCTTCAGTTCTGGCTTGGCCAGGGAGAAAACAAACCATACCATGTTTGAGAGGAGCAGGGCCCTGATATAGGGAGGAGATTGCACACTTCTATAATCCCTATGGATGGAGAAAACCTGAATTAGCAGGATTTTTTTCAAGCTATCTGCCCGAGCACTTTGAACAATCATCATTTAGTGAATCCAAATCACATCCCTGCAAACCAACCAACAGTCTTTAGCTCAGGGGTCTTTTAAGGGCATTAGTTGCATGCAGACATATTTATATTTCTGTATTCCTACACTTCTATCACACACTCAGCTGCTCAGGTTGCTGTTAGGTGGCACAAATCCTGTCTGTTTGCCTGAGGTTGGCCCTGGCAGGAAGAAGCAGCTCAACTCTGTTCAGCTGCAGTCACACAGCACAGTTCTGGGGACAAAATTGCGGTTCCAGTAAATTTCCCTAATCTAACAGGGACAAATAACACTGCTAGACCTTGGCCTCTTGCCTACCTGACTCTGACAGTTTTGTGACTGTATCCCAGAGTGACTGTGATCTGGACTGACAGGCACACTTTTTATCTGTAAAAGAGAATATATTTCATTCATATCAAAAATGTGTATCACCGGGAGTCAGAGACCATTGTGTATTCCCAGGAACTGGAAAGTAATGCAGCCATTTCTGGCTCTCCAAAATCCCCCAGGTAATTAAACATCATTTTAAACCCTGTTGAACAATGGATGTTCTGAATTAACTGCATCAATAAGAAACCAATTTCATGTCACTGGCACAGGCCCTTGCATGGACACTGCCATCAGCTGGAGAACTATGTTTTGGTTTCACTGTAGTTGGGCAGAAGACTAAGCCAGTCCAGTCAAGCTGTGAGGTGGATGCTGTAAACAAGGTGCTGATGCTGTCCGACATTGCACCCAATACCACAGCTGGCAGACTTTGCTTTGATATGAGGATTTCTTTCCAAGTCAAGCATCCCTAATTCCTGACTGGAGGTTGTTGTAAGAAGGGGTAGTGAACACACAGTGTGTTTTACTAGCTACAGAGCCCATCAGACAGCTCTCTACCACATTCTTCCCAATATCCCTTTTCACATGGCAAAGCAGCAGCTGTATCTGGCACCAGTCAAGAATCCACTTTGCAGTGGGCAAAGGAGTTGCCTGTTCCCTTTTCCCTACAGCAGCTAGGAAATTGTGTATCTGATAAAAATATATATATAATTCTTAAAATATGCCTTTCCTTTTGGAAAAAGGCTCTTGCTGATTTTTTTTCTGTACGACTTTGTTTCTGCTCACCTTCAGAGTGTGACTCTGCAAGATCCTTTGGCCAGACAGACGTTGGATGTTGCCAGGCTACAGACAAGCGTGACCCTTGTAGACCAAACACGGTGGTGTTTTAGTGGCCTCAAGCTACTTGACATATCAGCAGCTAAGCTGTTTTTTCTGCGGGTCCCACGTACAGCCGAGCACTCTGCTTTCCTGGCACAAGTGGGCAGCCTCATCCTTCTCAATTTTGTGAGCTGTAAGAGCCTCAAAACAGCATTCTCTTTAAAGGGGATCAGTCAAGGAGAGTGCTGCTAATTATCTTGGGTAGAGGATCCTTTAGGTCTTTGCCAGTTTTTATCAAAGCATAAAAAGCAATTATTAAAATTAATGCAATTTACCATGTGTTCTACTTCTAGCAAAGCTATTTTTGGCAAGGGTTGCCATCTGTCCCATTCAGCAAGATCAGCCATAGACTTTTGCTCTCTATTCCACTTCCCACAGTGCTCATGTGGAGCAAGGCAAACACATGCCTTTTTGCAGAATCAAGTACCTCAACTGCAGCGTCTAGCTTACCTGAAAATTGCCATCACCTGGTGGTAAGTGTCCTCCGTATGACAAGTACTTTTTCTTCTTTCCCTGTTGCTCTCTGCTGGCACTGTGGATGGCCCTGGATAGCATCTGGGTGAGTAAGTGATGCGCCCTCTGCCCTGAGCAGGTGGCTAGTGGGCAAGGCTGTGGGGCAACCGGCTGACCTGTCTGCAGGGTGAAAAAATCAGCTTTTCTCTGTATTTTGAACTGTTCTACAGCCTGTCTGACCTGAAACAAGTAGAAATTGGTTCATTTACAGTTTTATAGAACTGAAGGTGAACCAGCACAAGGATATTAAATGTATGGAATCAAGACCTGTCTCCAGGATAGTGTCCGTGGGCCCACAGACATTCAAAGTGTTCTCGTGATATGTCTCTGGAAACCTGTCACCAACACCTGTATAAACGGGAACATAGCAGGCACAATTGTCCAGAGTGAAAGCAAGCAAAGCCTCTGAGTGACCAGAGTGCTGGGGATGGTTTCTTGTTTGCTATCCCCTTGTGGTTCTTTGGCAGCAGCATCCTCTGCACTGAGCTCTCTCCCCTGTACAAATGAAAGCGAACCCTGCAAAGGAACTAGCAAAGGCAGCTCAGTCTGTCCTTTGTGCCATTCACCCGAAGTTGTGTGGGTGAAAGAAGTTGGGCAGATTAAGACTATTCTAATGTGCCATACTGAAATCATAGTGGTCAGCCAGTTTATTTTCATTGAAAAATAAAAAAAAAAGAAAAAGAAATAAAAAACTCACCTGTATTTTCACTTGTCCACTGAGCACAGTAAGAGGGAGGAAGGGAAGTCCAGATGTGATGCTGTCACTGAGACACCTACTTACTGGTATCAGACTAGCTACTTATTAGCACTTTAAAATGAAGAAAGGTGTAATAGATTGAGTGAGGAGGTATAATAGTGACATATTTAAGAATAGAAACCTATTAAAAGATATATATTAAATGCCAAATAGGTGCCTGCCCAGTGTAAAAAAATAAATCTGGGATATAATCCCTAAGGAGGTGATTAAATACATAAAGAGGGAACTCTGACTCAAAGTCTTTAGAGTCAGGCTGTCTGATGGCTGGATCCCATGGCATCCATGCTTGGCAGCACAACAGGGTATTGCTTTCTACTTGCCGTACTTCCTGAATAAAGGAACTTGAGTGACAAATTTGGCAGCAAATTAGTTTGGATTTAAAGCCATTAGTATCCCTACCTGGTGGGAGACAAATGTTGGAGGAGCAGTTACCAGACAAGTTGTCTGGAGGAAGAATTTAGTCAAAGCCACCTTAAAGTTGCTACTATTCACTTCTACTGCAGTGCTGCTCCATGCATAAGTACAGTGATTGCTCCTGCAGACGGACTCTCTGCATTGCGTTGTGCCTGGATCAAAATGAATTCTCAAAATAATGCCTATGTTCATCTCAACATATTCATCACTGCAACATTATGGCTAGAAATGCTGCTCTCCAGAAATGATGTTCTCTTTGAAACCCAGGTCCACAACAGTCTCCTGGCGAGATGGCCTTACTCTGCTGAGAGGCACTGCCCTCTCCGTAAATAGCCTTTTCTGATTCCTTCCAGGGAGAAATGGTGTTTATCAGGATACTCAGTGCAAATTCTTCACATTTCATTCTCTCTCCCAGGCATTAAACTCAATAAAAGATCCTTGCCTCTTTTAGATATTTAAAAGCTGACATTCATGATTTAAAGTTAACTAAACAGAAGATTCCAAGCCAAATTCTGTTCTCACAAATAGCAGTGAAACTCCGATATTAAAGTTCAATGAGCTTCACTGCGTAGTAACAGGAGCGAGGGCTCCTTTCAGTCCAGTGGAATCACTCATGTGTTAAGTGCAAAGAGCATTTGGCACTCTATCAATTAGATCAGTAGAGTAACTCCATGTGCATGCCAGTGATTGAGAATATTTTCATGGAGTACTGTGGATATTATCCTCCCCTTTTGGATTACATTTAAAAAATAAAAATAAGCAACTTGCTGCACTGTGATAACCACAGGTTTTAGTGTCCTGTTCTGATCCCAGAAAAACACACATTCCCATTTTACATTTGCGTGCATACATGTGCATGGGCATGTGTGCATCATAGAATCATTTAGGTTAGAAAAGACCTTCAGGATGTCTCTTAATATGTCTCTGCATGTGATAAATATATGTATAATATCTCACTGCATGAAAGGAAAATTCCAGCTAAGATTTTATCTTCCTGGGGAATAGAAAAATCTCGGTCCCCAGATAGTAGACATGCTCTCTAACCAACTGCATTCCTCTTCTCACCTGATGCTTTTTGGATTTGTGCAGTAATTGCTCATACTATAATTTTATTGCCTATTAAGAATGGCATTGGTAATACATTACGCTGGGAAACATACACAATGGTTCCTCTACATGGCTCGTATCTCTACAATGCCACAAGGAAACCTCATGGTCCCTTCCTCATTGTGCAGGCTTTATCAGTCCCTTCTGGGGAGGAGAGCACTCATTGTAGCTCCCTAGGCTTTGCAACTCTCTGAATGTGATGCAAATAGCGACCCAATTCTCATCTTATATGCATTAGTTAACTTAGTTTACAACTTCAGTGGAGCTATTGCTAATTTGTGATAGACCAAGCCTACACATCAATATTACAGCATGGGTTTTTTAATGATGCAAGACCAAATTTCACAAAATTCGAGCGCTACTGCCTACCATAACAATCATAGGCTCAGCATCTGTCGGGCTCACACCCAAGTCCACTGTACACCATTTTGTTGTAAAGAAGATTGTTTGAGATCAGTCTCTTGCTTTCACTAATGAAACAGATCAGAAGAAAAATGAGTGATCAGAAATAATTGCAATTTGCAAAGTAAATGACACCATTAACTGCTCCAGAAATCAATAATCAGGCACAAAAAAGAAAATCAGTTGAGAGGATGATAGAAGCAAAAATAAATCTCTTGGGCATCTTGCTACTCTGGGGACTTTAATTTTGAGTTTTCCACTCCCAGCAATCCATTCTTATTGCCCATCCATCAACCTCATGATGAATATAAAGGACTCCAGTACGAAATGGTGGAAGATTGCTGGGTTGGTAGAACAATGGAAAGGGAATCTTTCAGATTTGGAGGGGGTTGGGTAAATCACATATGAAAGTTTAGAAAAGCTTGTCTCTGCTTTTGCTTCCTTCCCCTAACATCTCTTTTTAATAGCATTGGCAGCCCAGTAACTATTTCAAAGGTAACCAAAATCATACTCATGGGCAAATCACCTGGACATCTTGTCCTGATTGACTCTAACAACTGACATAATTTTTAATAGAAGCACAACATGATTTATGCCTTTGCTTATTGGTATAGTTTTAAGCAGGGACAAAGTGGTTGTTTAATCTTACTCCCATGTTAGAGGCATTTATCTTCCACCCTTTTGTATTTACTATTTACATCTTCATAAGAATGCCGACACTGTAGCCTTCGCTATTAGCAGTACTCCTTGATTTAATAGCACTTATGCATATATTTGGGGGTTTATTAATGAACATTGTGAGTTCTTCTGTGTGCCTGCTTATGACAGGTTATCTGCTATGGATTTTGAACAGGAGGGAGGTAAGTGCGGGAGATGGGAGGGGCACAGTCAAGCAGAAAGCCTACATGAAAAACATCACAATCACTGCTGTGGTCACATAGGCAGTTGCAGAGTTTGAGACTTCTACATCAAAAGAGGGCAGTGAGTTAAAATGCCCAACCTGCAGAAAGGGCGAGGTGGGATGTGTAGAGAAAAATGGGTGTTTTCAGCAAGTACAGCTGACTCAGACTGTGAGGCGGACCCTGTTGCAAGTAGACACTATCATGGTCTCTGGGGCACTCCATGTCCAGGCTCCTGTGGAGAAAGCTGGTGGAAGTGCTGTGTAGAACAGCTCATCATTTGAAATTTAGGAAATTCCTGAAATTTAGTGCACTTATTGGCAAATTGAGGCTGCTTATGGAGGAGGCATTTACTTGGTTGGTGTGAATGTTTGTTAATTGCATCTCCATAGCCCCATGGCTCTTAGTGATCTCTCTAGAAACTGTCCAAATCACTGCTGCCCTCTGCAAAGGAAAGCACTGATCTGTATCCCTTGGAAGGGGTGACAGATCAGAGAAAAATTCTCAGCAGGTGCAGCTTTACCCAGAGACCTGTAAGTTTCACCCTAGGCAACAAGGACAGTTCTTGCAGTTGTACAGTGTCACCAGTGCAAGAGCAATCAACTGGTCAGGCACCACTGGGACTAGAGAAGTACTAGCATCATGAAGAAAAAAAACAACTCCCAGGGTTGACTGCACACTTCCCACGCCTGTTGTTCTTGCCACCACAGAGCATGTGGAGGGAAAGAGGAGCAAGAAGACAAATTGCGAAGCAGGCCTGCAGACACAGGGGTAAGCAGAGGAGAAATGTTGCAAGAGCAATCTTTTATGCTTGCAAATATTGGCTTCATCTTTGGAATAAACAAGGGTACATGCAACTATGAGTATCTTTTATGGTTAATTATTGCCATTTGTGTTAGCAATTAGCAAGTGTCATATATGGCTATTTTATATCCTTAAACTTGGTCAGTCCAATGTGTAATCTTCATCTCCCTATGCATTTAAGACATGTAATGCACAGTCATGTTTTTATATCTGTGGTAGCTCACCAGTCAAAACATGTTATACTGGGAACAGATCTTTCCATTTTAATTCCACCACCACCCCACCCCAGTACCCAGTCATGTTTGACTGATCTTTCTAGATTAAAAACTAAAAAGGAAGAGATAGGTGGAATTTATTTGCAAAATCTCCTTGTTGGGCCCTATCACTTTAGTTGCAACACTCTCTGAATTTCCCCTTCATTTGGATTTGAAAAGTGGTTTTGAGGCTGAACATATTTTCTTTGGATGATTTGCCTTCACACTCAGAGGCTGATCTCAAAGAGCATTATTAACTGCAATAATACATATTCTAGGATAGTTCCAATTGCACACACAAAGATGGCTTAAATCCCTGAATAGCAGAGAATACCTGCAGAAGGAATTCCTACATTCCAAAGGACGGGTAAAAGTTTCCCAATGATCAGCAAAACATTTTTTTTCCTTTTTACACTGAAGATGGTTTTCCTTCCATGAGCATGAAAATGTTAATGTTATGAAAGAATTCAGTGGGCAACTTGCATCACTATAAACAAAGATGGTCTTCAGTCATGATGACCAAAACAAGTTTCTGGGAGAGGTTAGTTAATGCTGCCTGCATGAGCTTCTACCAAAACTGGTGCAGGTTGTGGTCCTTTTCAAGACCTACTACATGACGTGCACCAGCACTGAGATTTTAGCAAACTGGGTGAACAGAACTGAAATAAGATACCAGAAATGGTTTAGGATAGCAACAAAGGTGTCACCACCATATCACCATGGTACCTTTGAGCCTTCTATACTGATATGAATATTTCCCCCCCTTTTATGTTACATTTTATTTTGTAGCATTGAACCCGCTTACCTGTTGGAGTGAGTGCATGTTGTTCCTTGATCATACCACTGGGATCCAGGTTAAAACACTGGCCTTGACATACAATAGTTAAGCCACTGTTTATAATGATAACAGCGTAGCAAAGCCTTATTTTTTGAGTTGATTGAATTCAAAACACTTCTCTAGAATACTTTTCTTTTTTAAGAGTTAAAATATAAGCAAAAGCAAAAGAGATGCAGATAGAAATGATCAGAAACAGTATGGAACTTGGCAGAGCATTCGAGCACTTTTCTGTTCAGCATGTGCCCTTTTCCACATTCGTCCTGCTCACTGGCTGGTAAAGGGTTGCCCTTTCTCACAGAGTGCCTTTTCCACGGCCAACCCTTTGAATTTAGCCATTTTGTTCCCAGTGTCTGCAAAACACATTCCCTGTGTGCCATCCATATTTGCTTTTCTCCGATTTTTGCCTATCTTAGTGCTGCAGCAATGGTGCACACATAAAATGGGCATGCACGTTACGCTGTACATCTTTAAGGCTCGGTATGAACATTAACTAATTAGTCGGTAAGGAAAATTGCTGTGGGCAGGCTGTTTCAAATGGCAGAAACTGCAGGGGATACAGCTCGAACACTAACTGCAGGTCGGAATGCGTAAAGGCCCAAAGGGAACAGGGAGGGGAAGCAAACAGGCTGAAAGTCTGGAGCAAGCCTGAGAGAGGGCTTCAAAATTACAAATAAATTTAACACGAGAAGCTTAGCAGCAGCTCACAAAGGTACAATGGTTATATTAAGAATGACCTGTCAATCTCCAATGTTAGCCTTTAGCATAGAGAGGAGATTACATTGTAACATAAATGCTACCCAAGCCTTAATTACAGCGAATCAACGCTTCCTTACACCACTTCAGGAAAACTCAAGTCCCATTGTAAAAAGAGGTTTCTACATCTTTAACTCTGCTCTAGAATACTGAGACCTCCAGTGCAACACTTAAGAGCCCCTTGGTTTCCCATTCTTATTTTCCTTGGAGAATATTATTTTCCTTGGGAACTAAGGATGATGTGGTAACTAAAACACTGGTCTGGCATTCAAGGTCTCAGATTATGTTCCCAGGTAACATACAAGCTACACTGAGAACCCAGCACCAGCACTTGCCTTGTTCTATTCTGGTTACTGAGGCTGTGAATTTTTGTGGCTGTCTTCTCTGGGAGAAAGTCTGCATGAGTTGAGAGTGAATGAGCATTCTTGGAAATATGCATGAGGATAAAACTGTCAATAAGAAGGTAAACACGGCTGGTGTGGTAGGACAGTGCTTTAAAAATCAGGCTTATCACAGCTGGATCGAGGAACTGAGAGTGTGCTTGATGCCAGTGTCACCCTGCATCACTATGGCTTGACAGACCATGATAGGTTTGTGTCTATCTGAAGGTAAGAGATTTGCTGTCCTGTCAGCGTGTAACACGGCCATTGCAATGGAGGGTTATGCACATCCTGATGCCACGAAAACTGCCTGTGTTGGGGATGACTAAATACAACACCTCAAGGGCCCAGCTACAGCCCGAGACAGACCCATCACTCTTGGCACAATTATTCTTTTTTTTCCTGCCCAGATGAAAGAGCAGCGCTAAAAGCCCTTTCCTGGGGGGTGAAGAGAGTGATGAGATATGAACACAAACCTCCAAATGTGCTCAGCTGCCTTCTTGGGTCTTGAGGGGAAGCCCTTAGCTGAGGGAACTGGCTAGCTTGTGTCAGTGACAGATAAAGAATTTTTTTTAAGACAGAGCATTAGAGAAAAGGAAAAAAAAAAAGGCAGGGGGGTGGGTGGGGGAGAAAAAGGGATATTTACAAGTGCAGGAAATGGAAGCTTTATCAGGAGTTTTCTGGGGAGATAAGGAGCTGGGCTGGCCCATCTCTACACTGTGTGGACACGCTGCCTTTGAGTCTCTCAGGAAAGAGCAAAAGAAGCTGCTGACATTTCTGCTTAAAAGGAAGAATCGATGAATCTTTGTTTCCCACCGACTGCTTGTTTGACCTTATTGTGTTGGGGAACAGAAAAGAAAGAGAACGGGAGAGGGGAGAGGGGATTCATGTTAATAAAATCCAAGACAAGATCACAGCCCTCTGATCATCGCTGGAGATGCTATTATTTGGTTGTTGTCCTATTTGCCACTGTTGCTCATTTATGATTCTTGCCTTGCTGTAATAAGTCACAGTCTTTCCACCCATCATCCCTGTATTGACAGGCAAATGTCACCCACGTTTGATTGACGTCCATTGCTTCTGAATACAGAAGTATGATTTAGGAATCAATTCAGTTTGTTTATTTAAACAGTTCTTTGTGTACCTTGTATATCTGTAAGCAGGACAAGTTCCTTAATATTTTCTCGGGAGAATGCACATTCACCTTCCCACTTAGCCACAGAGGTTCCCGCCAGCCCTTAAGGGAGGAGAAACCTTAAACACACACACGCGAAAAAAAAAAAAAAAAAGACAAAAGACAACCTCCCCATGACTTCACAAACCACTTTACTGCCCCCGAGTTAAGGCAGAGAGACCTTTATCGCAGGTCCAGCCATCTGCTGATCTGCTTATGTCCCGCACTTCCTTCGGCTTCTAAACAAAAGGAAACTTCCCCTCGGTGTCAGTTTGCGAGCAAAGCGGTGTCTGGCTTTGACACCGGGAAACGCTGCAGCCAGTGGCGAGTGTGTCAGTTTTAATTCACAGAAAGAACTGCTTCCTTCTCTGCTTTTAGGGTTGTAACCGGGGAGTGGGGAAGAGGGAGATTCGAAATGGTGAGATGGTAATCTCTATTACTGTGCTAGGTGGGAGGTATATTTTCAAGTAACTTCCACTTGGACAATCGGTACCTGTAAAGCATCCCTACATTTAAAGCGGTATTTCCCAGAAAACACTGATATGGCAGGGTGGCTTCAGGGAAGCGTTAAGCAGGAGGTGGATTGACCTTTTAACTCTCGATCGGTGACCTGAAGGGTACCCAGAGGCACATCTCTTCCTTTTGGTCTGCACCAGAAAGAGCTGTCATCGCAAGGCGCAGCTAGTGAGTGAGGCTCACGATTTCACTGTTCATTCGTTTGCGGGAGGGGTGGGGGAGGGAGAGAGGGAAAAAAAAATATATATTTCCCACACTGCCAGAGTAATGCCAAACTCCCTGTGAGTGGGAAGAGCAGAGCAGATGCTGGAATGAGATGCCAAAGCATCTCCCCTTTCCCCTGCGCTTTTGGGTGCCTATAAATTGCTCCAGAGCGCTCGTCAGCCTCCTCCTCTCCTGGCAGGTGGCACCCGGGCAGGATCCCGCTCTCCCTCCGGCTCCGGGTACCCCCTGCCCGCCTCAGGCCGGCGCGGCCACAGAGTTGACCCCCGACCCCTGCCCCGCTCTGCGCGGGCTGACATTTCTCAGCCGGGTGCTGACCGAAAACAGAGCGGCGTGCGTTGAAAGCTACGGCTATGAAGAAATCCGGAATGAGAAAGAAACGGCTTGGATGAGATTATTCACTGGAAAACAAAGAAACACAGAACAGGTCAAAGGTTTTGAAAGAGGGAGAGCCCTGGAGCAGGCGAGATTGGCATACGAATCAGAGACAGTTTGCTGAGGCTCACAGGCCGATCTATTCCATCACAATACATGTTTCAGAAGATTGACTGCTGGTGACAGGGTTGTGTTTATGGCTGAGAATCGGGGGGAAGGCCAACCAGGCAGGTGTCATGTGGGAGTCTGTTACAGACTGCCCAGCCAGGATGAAGAAGCAAGTTAAATACTCTATAAGCAGCTGGGAGAAGACTCCCAAAAACTACAACTTGTTCCTCCGGTTGATCTTCAACTTACCAGTTAAACACCATTGTATTTCTGCTAGAAATCACAGAATCACAGAATGGTAGGGGTTGGAAGTGACCTCTGGGGATCAAGTCCAATCCCCCTGCCAGAGCAGGATCACCCAGAGCAGGCCACAATCCAGATGGGTCTTGAAAGTCTCCAGAGCAGGAGACTCCACAGCCTCTCTGGGCAGCCTGGGCCAGGCTCTGTCACTCTCACAGGGAA
>JANHFX010006728.1:26122-45059 GCA_027560015.1 Chloroceryle amazona
AGTTACCACAGACCAGCTTGACTGTGGAAGCTGTGGAATTCATTAATGTTTTTCATCAGCTTGCTTCATTGGTACCTCTCCTTATACCTAAGTGTATACGTGAGAGGGAGAGCTAGCTAGGGAGTAAAATCCTTGGGCAATGCAAATAAATTCCCTTTGCTTTATTACTTGGCATGCAAATAAAATAGAAAAACTGCCCATTAGTCTGTGGCAGTTTACTACACGTGTCACTGGCATCTCAAGGAAGTGATGTAAATTCAGCTGCAGCATGGTCTGGGATGTGAATCATGCACGACTGCAGTGCTCAGCACCATCGTTCGTTGAAGGTCGTTATCCATCTTTTATTTTCAAACATTATTTCAGCTATGACTGTAAGGACAGGATATTGAATGTAGGTTGGAAATCACCTTTGAAATGAATTTAGGAAAGCTAAAGAAACCATTAAAAATGAACTTCTACAGAGATGGAAAATAAACACTTGAAAATGCTTTCTCTGCCTTGTAGTGATGTGTTAATTGCAATGCTTCACTATACCAGTTTCACAACTGCTTTAGTGGTAAATAAATATTTTCTAGTGCTGCTGAATCAGTACCTGGGCAGGACTGTTTAATGCAGTCACTGTTGTCTGAGCTGACTTCTAACAGTCACAGTTCTCCAGTTCTGAAGAACCAAGTGTTTAAATTTTTAATATAATTAATCAATGTGGAGACACAAGATTATTTTTTTTGGTAACAGAACCTTTTTCATTCTATACACAAAACAGTTGAAAGTGATACACTTTACTCAAACAGTGAAGCAGAAAAATCAAGCTCATGTTCATTGCATTGTAGGGTATTACCATTGATCTCAGATCAACATTTGGCCAGAATTCCTTGCTTGTTGAAGGGCGTTAGTCTGCAAATGAGTTTATTGGCCTAATGCATTGTTGGTGGTGTGAATGAATGTGTCCTGACTATTTTTAAACTCATTCTTAAGGGGGTTACTTACGTGTCATTTAATTTTGCATGGGATTGGGCTGACAGCCCAAATGATGACAGTAATGACTTTGGTTCTGTGTATGTGACGGATTTGTCTGAGGGCAGCTTCTGATGTAAAATGCTAGAGTTGGGAAGCAAACATGGAAACTGTGGTCTGCAGTTTAATATATCATATATATGGTTTTTATCTATTAATTTCATGGCTATGTATTAGAAAATAAGTTTCTGCTTAGGAAAATTCATCAAATACATTGAACAGATATAAAGAACAATAGAACAATAGTAGATCAAAGTAGGCAAGAGAGGGATTATAGGGAGACTCACATGAGTTATTAGTGAAGACTAAATTCTTTATGGCTATATTGATTATGAAGAATGTGAATTTTTATAACACATGCTCCACCACCCCCCAACCCTGCCCTGGTCCTTCTTTTCTCTTTGTGAATGACAGTTAACTGTTGGTACAGCAAGAGAGGAAACTTTTCTCATTTTGCATAATTTGGTTTCAGACTTTGAAGCTCACTGTTTTCCTATTCTGCATGGAGATAAATCAGGTTCTTCCAAAGCTTTTGACTTGGGAAATAGTCTTTTCATCATCTGAATTGAGACCAAGTCAGGGGGCTTGTATTCCAGGTTGGCTTCTTACCTAGAACAGTCTCTGGTTCTGACTGGAAATTCAGCAGTTTGCAGGTTTTTTTTTTAATTAGAGCTGGAAACATTTATTTTCTAGAAGAGAAGACTGATGAGAAATTTTTGATATATTCTTTCTGCTATGAAGTGAGAGGGGAAGGTAAACAGAGAGAATACCTAGGAGAGGAAAACAAACCGGAAGCGAAATAAAATTGTGGTTAGGTTGTGAAGAAAACCAATAGAGGAAAGTGGTGTGAAGGAGTTTGAAAGAAATGTATCTAAGACAAACATAGCAAAAAGTTAATGTTCAAGCAGTAGATGAAGTATTTGAAGAAGCTGGACTGATTTGGAGTCCACAAATCTTAAGAGGGGCGGGGGGAGTATTTCATCCACATTTGCAAAGAAGGTTCAAGTGGTTGGAATAAAAGAAATACAAACCCATAGAAATGGCTTTTGGCAGATAGTGCTGGCTGGTTTTCTGTACTGAGAAAGTGTGTCACCTCTTGGCTTTTGTTTTTGGATAATGCAGCTGTGAGAGCTGCATAGCTGAAATAGTCTCTTCTTCAATCACATCTGTGAGTGCCAAAAAATCTCTTCCTCTCCTCTGACTGCCTGTGCTCAGCAGATTCCAGGTGCTCTTTTACTTAATGTTCCTACACTTCACAAAGACACGAGGGAGTTGGTTGGAACCGAATAAATGATGAAATCCTAGCGATTCCTGAGAGAGCAAGTTGCCTTTCCAGCTTGCTTGTGTCCACAATAAAAGGCCATAGCTGTCTTTGGCAGATCCACTAGAATTTATCCATCTTCTTGCCCTGGAGGATGCTTCCTATGGATTGTTGTTGAGAAAAAATGAATGAATTGGCCAAAGTGTCACTATCTATTTGATATTTTCTGACTTAAACAGATTTAAAAAGCAAAACAAGTAACATTTAGTAGAGTAAGTGTGCATACTTGAAGGATAAGCAGCAGTTTCATAGTGAGTTCAGTGCAATTCTCAGAAGTTGAATAAGAAGTAAAATATAAATTAAAAAAACCTCCACCACCAAACCCACCATGAATGAATTCCCTGAGTGTGTTTAATCTGGGAGATGGTGATTAGTTTTCACTCAAGTGAATGGATGGCACCTACTGTTTGCCAGTTGTGCTGAGGCTGCAGTAGCAAAATGTGTTGTCTTAGAAAAGTCTTACTGTTTAATTCTTGTTTATCCCTTTTTATCATTATGTATAATGAACAAGGTGGAAGTAGAAGGGAATAGAAACATTTCTACTGCATTGCCAAGAAGCAGGTGTCTCCACTCAAGTTACTCATAGGCCTCAAGAATGGGTATTGTGAAAATGAGCTGTGAATGGCCAGTTACCCATCTGTTTTATCTGCTGGTTATCATAACTGATTGTGTGGAAATGGAGTTGTTTTAGCTGATGAAAACTGGGGTTCTGAACAAACCATTGTATGGCTGACTTTTTATTTCTGCTGTGTGGTTAGCCCTGGAAATCAGTTATGTGATTTAGGTTTTGAGAACAAAACAAAACAGGCTCTTAGAGTAGACCTTGTCTCATTCCTGTTGAGCAAAGAAGTTTCTTATAGCTGGCCTTGAATGCAGCATTCTAGATTGTAGCCATTTAGTTTAGTAATTGGTTTACTGGCTGATTTTGCCCATTTCTTCATTATGGTTGTAGTGGTTTTTCTGTATTTGCTTGTTGTCTGTTTCAGTTTCAGACAATTAACTGAAAGAAAAGTCAATACCCACTTTCCAATACTTCCCCCTCCCTGCATTCATCTAAGCTTGTGTCCCAGAATTGTGGCTGTCACTGAGAATATGTAAGCTCTGAATTTTAGCTTGGAAATATCCTGTTTCTTAAGATCTAGGTCAGAAGCTGATTCAAATGTAATAATTTATAATGATGAAACTAGGCCAAAATAACAACAACAACAAAAATTGCATCTTTTCAAGTATGGAGACAGAGGGGAATAATCCACTACAAAGAAAATAGCCAGCACCTCATGAGCTGAGAGAACAAATTACTGCTCTTTACCAAATGGAGCTGTACAGACAGAGTCGAGCAGTTTTCTTTAGTAACCATTGTTAGTTCCTTATGTTTGGCCTTTCCCTTTCAGTTTGTGTAGAATGGTGACATCTACAGATATAGTTGTAGCTTTCAAAGAGCAGAAATGAACTTGGCAAAGATAAACCTTTTCATGAACTGACTATTAAATAAGTCTTCTTTCACCAGGGCATTTTAGGAATGTTAGCCAATAATATGTTCTACAAACACTGCCTCTAATATTAGAGAGGATAAATACAATTGCACGTAGAAATGCTTTAGTTGTAGAAGGAACTTGCACTTTAAATTGTAAGTATATTCCCCAATAATGCAATTCAAATTAATATGAGAGATCCCATGGAGGGAATGCGTAATGGGTACAAAATTTCAGTAGAAGACAAGCTCTACATTGTAACTTCACAGCAACAGAAGCAACACCACTGTTACAAGTTCAGATTTTTAAACAAGTATGCAAAGTGAAAAATTCATCAACCTTTCCTTTTACCCAGAATAGGTATACTTTAAATACAGACTTGACAAGATTAGCAGCTCCAAGACATGCTAAACTCATCATTACAGGGCAGGGGGCACACAGGATTGGTTTATTTATAACATTATCATGAATACTAGCAACACATTTAAAAATATTGAACTGCTTTAATGCATCATCACAGGAAATGAATCTAGCAATAAGCAATTTTTCACTTTTTATAGTGCAGACCACTGTTCATTAAAGGAGGTTAACAGCAATTAAGCCTCTCTCTGATCTGCTCAAAATACTTCACGAGGAAGGCAGCGGAGCCTTCACTGGAGGCACTGGAATCCTACAGGACCAACAGTTCTTTTGAGGCATCAGGATAAAGGACAAAGGGATACACAAAGTGAGAAGTTTCTAACGTATTCTATTTATGAGTAGAACTGGGCCACGTTTTTCTGGCCACTTATTTATTCAGTAGAAAATACAGATTTGGGTCAGCCAAAGGTATGTGTCATGGTTTAAATTCAGCTGGAAACTAAGCACCACATGGCTGCTCGTGCACTCCTCCCCAAAAAGGTAAAACCTTTGGGTTGAAATAAGAACAATTTAACAGGAGAACACAAGGAGAGAAGTAATAATAACCATAAAACTATAAACAAATATAGAGAGTGATGCACAATGCAGTTGCTCACCATCTGGAACCTGATGCTCAGTCTTTTCCTGACCCGTGATCCCTCCTCCTCCTGGAGAGTTCCCCCAGCCATATACTGAGCTTGGCATCCTATGGTATTGAACATCCCTTTGGCTAATTCAGGTCAGCCGTCCTAGCTGTGGCCCCTCCCAGCTTATTTTGAAAATGGACTCTATCTCAGCTGAACCCTGAACAGTATGATATTGCTGTGCAATCATATTGAAATTGGTTGTTGAAATAGCTTGCCCTTGTTGAGCTTCGTTAGGTTTCCTTTGCCCAGCTCTCCACCCTGCCCAGACCTCTCTGGATGGCAGCACAGCCTTCCGGTGTATCAGCCACTCCTCCCAGTTCTGTTCCATCAGCAAACTTGCTGAGGGTGCACTCTATCCCTTCATCCAGGTCACTGATCACAATCCTCTGAGCACTATTGTTCAGACAGTTTGTGACCCGTCTCACCATCCTCTCTTCTAACACAGATTTCATGAGCTTACCCATGAGGATGTTACAGGAGACAGTGTCCAAAGCCTTGCTAAAGTCATGGTAGAAAATGTTCAGTGCTCTCCCTGCATCTGCCCATTCAGTCACCATCATAGAAGGCTATCAGATTAGTCAGACATGACTTCCCTTAGTAAAGCCATGCTGGCTACTCTTGATACCCTTCTTTTCTTCCACGTGCTTAGAGGTGACCTCCAGAATGAGCTGCTCTGTCACCTTTCCAGGGATGGAGGTGAGGCTGGCTCGTCTGTAATAACCAGGGCCTTCCTTTTTGAAGACTGGAGTGACATTGGCTTTCCTCCAATCCTCAGGAGCCTCTCCTGTTCTCCACAGTCTTTCAGAAATGGAGTGTGGTAGAGCAACAACATCAGCAGCTCCCTCAGCGCTCATGGGTGCAGCCCATCGGGGCCCATGGATTTGTGTGTGTTTGGTTTACCCAAGTGATTTCTAACCCAATCCTCATCGACCAGTCCTCATTGACCAGTAAAGTTTTGGTTTAAAGTGAACAAGATTATTTTCTTGTCTTGGATTAACTGATGAACTGAACATGTCCTTTATTCACACAGCAATATATGTGATGTTTCTTTGGAGGAAACTACAAACAGTAAAAAGCTTCAAAGTAAAATATGCTTTTAATGTGTTTAAAAAATATGTGAGATATTCCTTGATGGGAAGTGGAACGCTTCTATATCATTATGTAATATTATGTGAAGATAAAAGAGCTAAGGTAAAAAGAGATTAAATGACTCATCACCAAGAAAGCTGATGGAAAAACATTTGCCCCTTTTCTACAGCAGAAGACTTGTGTGGATAACTATATTAAAAGATTGCGAGATGCTGCAATACAAGCGAGGGACAGAGCTCTAGTTGGAGAAAATCCCACACGTACATTTTTCTCTTCCATCCTGACTTCTTTGCAGAGAACACTTAGCTTCTTTCGGCCATAAATTTTTAAAGCTTTTGCATAGGCAATATAGATTTGCTTCACAATGGTGACACCTATGGAAATGCCAGTATCTGGGAAGAGAAGATGATGATGTGGAAGAGGCAGGCTGGGTTCCTGGCTGTGCTGCAGCATCTCTTTCTGTTCCATTTAGTGCCTGTTCACCTACTTAGTGATGGGAGTAGTTGGGACTGAGATACAGACTCAGACCCATTGAAGTGCATCGGTGGTCCCAGTGCTGAAGCCGTGGGAGGAATGTTGGGATAAAAGTGATTGGTAAAACTTCTTCTGCCTGTCCCAGCATATGAAGCAGACAGAGTTGGTTCTTAACAAGTGATGTATTAACACTTCACAAAAAGTTGTGAAATAGTTGAAGCCTGTGCTTCAGTGAGACCCAGCTCGCTTTGGCTGTACTTCAGGTTTCCTTTCAAGTCTTTCTTCAGAAACTTTTAAAGGAAAAAATACCGGAATGTAAAGCTTGTAGTGGAATGAAAGTACAAACTCAGTTATGACTTGGGAATGGCAGCCAAAAACTGAATAATCTGATCTGAGTTCTCTGTGTAGAGGAGGGAAAAAGGATACAAAGAGAGTGCTATCTGCTTTTTGTCTTTTGTTTTTTCCCCTCCAGCCATTTCCAGGCAGGCTATGGCAGAGATATAGCTATAAACTTTTAAAGGGAAAGAGGCTACGATTCAGTTTATAAGCTTGGCATGCTTTTAAATGGATGAATAGGGTCAGAGTACACGCCCACAGTCTCCACTAACTGATTAGAAGAGAGTCAGGAGAAATAAAGCAATCCCAGTGCTGCATTTAACAAAGCAAAAACCTTCACATCTCCAGGCAGTGAACTGAAATGTTGGTCTCTATTCAGAAAGATTGAAACTCATTTTTCAGCAGGGTCAGGGAAGAAGGGAAGCAACATCTGTAATTTGTTTTGCTTGTGTGTACACTCCAGAGTACTTGAAGGCACTTCATGTGCACGCATCCTGGGACTGCATGCTTATTGTGTTCCAAAGCGTTCCTGTGCCCCAAGCAGATTAGTCTGGTGAGGACCTAAATAAGGGGGATTCTTCAATGCTAGCTATGCTTTGGCCAATTTATGTTTGCTTTTGCTATTTTGCCCATCTCTGGAGAGTTAAATGTACTATTCTTACTTCCATCTGTTTCTTTGCCCAATCTATTTCATCTCTGATGCAGTGCACTGCTGGAACTGCAATGCATTTTCAGTTTACATCACATTACACCAGGAATGTTTTATTGTAAAGTTAATGTTTAATGTAAAGTTTTAGCTCAGCACAAGGTCACACAATTGCTTTTCCTTTCCTGTGGTTAGATGCCTACTAAATAATCAGGGCTGCATGTTAATGACTCGGGAGTAGTCGATCATACCTTGACAAAGTAATTTGACGTGGATGGTATGTGGATAGCTTCTCAAACAATTTTTGTGTAAACAATATAAATATAGCTGTGCACTAGAAATGTTCAACCCAATTTTGAACACCGTTTCCATGCAGAAACAAGCTAAAATAACTTGCTTATGCTCAACATTAACTTAGGGCTGTTTCCTGCAGCATAGCCTTTTATTTTGCTTTTTTATTTGTTGACTGGAATCGACTGTTTTACTTGGTGTTCTGACAAACTCATACCCTTCAAGTACAGACTGGAGGAATTCTCCACAGTGGCTAGAATTTTGCTCTGAGAGCAAATATGCCCTAATCATATATTGGCACCCTTCTGGACTTGACTTTTTAGACAGTTGGACAGAACCATAGAGAAATTTTTCCTGAGCTTGTGCAACAGGAATTATAATCAAGTGTCCAACCAGGGAGTTTTATGCACTAGAGTTTTCTAAATCCAACTGAGCAAACTGCAGTACAGTTGCAGACCTGGATTTTAAACCTAGTCTGAGACAATTTTAAGCATTTGGTTTGAGCTCACTTTAAACTTTCAATACATTATTTCACTGCAGCCTGCAAAAGTGTAAGAAACGTGAAGACTAGCATTCATACCACACAGGAAGAGCAGAGTGTTCACTGGATGGAATTAGAACAACCACTCTACAAGGATCCTGAACAGTGCATGGTTTTAACAAGCTTAGTCATTCTTCTGCTGCAGTTGGAAAGCGTAGTAACTGCTGACATAGCTGTTTTCATGTTCTAAGTTTACCTTTCCTATAGAACAATGTGCAGCATACAGCTGCTTTGTGCTTATGCAAGACTGCTGTACTTTGGTGACATGCAGCATTTGTTAGGTAATTGCCATTCAAGACAATGTATGGAGCTGCTTTTTCTCCTCTTGAGGACTTCAAAATGCCCTTTGACTCTTACACTATCTTTCCATACCTTTCAGGGAATGGATTATATCCTCCTGTCCCCTTTCCTGTTCTCAGAGGGAGGTCAAACACTGGGATGCTGTTCAGCTTGATAAGAGCAGTTGTAGTGGAATTTTGGGATTTAACCAGAGCTTTAACTATTCAGAAACCCTTGTGAATGAAGTTAATTATTATGAACATGACACTTCGAGGGGAGCATTTTATAGCGACATACTTGATACTAAAGATAGAGGTGATTTCATGTGCTTAGATTAACAACTGCATGCTCCAAAGGTGATAGATACACAGTCTGGTTTAGTCTGCAAGTGCTTCTTCAAGGTGAGGTGTGGTGGGCTCCTGGCATTCTCTGTAGTCACTGGAATGCATCTTTGTGTGACACTTGTTAGTGTGTTTCTTTCGCTGCAGCAGGACATGGTTTGTTGAGATGTCTATACAGGCAGAGTCTGCATCCTAAGGTAAGTGAGCAGCTGTCAGGTTAGACCTTACTTTGAATGGTAAATCGGGCTGTGTGGCCCATAGCCCTCTTCTACAGGAGGGCATAAAAAATAATTTGAATATAAGAAATGTAAGGGAAACGATTTCTTTCTGCAGCAATCCCCTTGGTGCAGTTTCTCAGTAAAATACCTACTGAATTTATAGAGGATTAATCACTTGCCTTTTAGGGAAGTAATTATTGATTACCTTTTTAGTCTTTGTTAGAAACTGAGAGCTTCATACTGTAATATTTCTAAGCTCAGTTAGAATTTTGACTTAATGATCCCTCCTATCATAAACTAGTGTCTCTTATGGATATGTATAAAATAAAACGTTCTTGAACTGTGCTGGTTTGTCAGATTAAGTGTGTGTTTATTCTTCATACTTAAATAATTAACTTATTAACTTCATACTTAAAAATTAACTTGGAAAACAGACTAAATGACAAAATACTATTCACTTATCCCTAGAAACTGAGCTTCATTCCTACTCATGTGCTTCTGTCTCAGCATCTAAGTGCCTTAATTGATCATCTTGAGATTGTGTTTAACTCAGCAGTTAATTAAACTTCAGGGAGTAAAACACACTTTTGTGTACAGAAGTGCTATTGTACCTGTGAAGGCATTGAACCTGCTGCTGCTCCACAGTGTTAACAATGCACAGACAAAACATGATTTCAATCAAGGCAAGAAGCAGATTATTGCAAAGCTTGTAAGAAGAAAGAAATACAAAAGCTGAACACGCACTGAAAGTACTAAGCTTTTGTGGACCTATTATGATCAGTTGGAGGAAAGAAAAATTATCAAAGTTATTCAGCCATCTTGCCTGATGTGATGTACTTAATATGTGTACGTTGTATCGTGTGCGTGAAAACGTGTCTTTGGAAATAGTAAATGTATAGCAGTTTTGTATAAGATATCATCAAAATAATCCATAAGGAACCAAAACCCTGCTGATAGTTGAGCGGGGATTTTTCTTCAGAATATACCCCCCTAAGTTCTTGGAGGACATCTCTTTTGGGTCAAGATTATACACTGTTCTCAAAGGGAAAAAAAGAATGTTTTCTTGGCTACATTCTTATTCTTGTATGGTAATTATTGGTGTTCCATATTGTCATATACATTGCTCTGCTTCGTGATTTTCAAACTGACCACAAACTTGAAAAAAGGAGATGTAATAGACAGAAAATCTCTTACCTTGCCCTGGGGAGGAGACTTATAGCACAACGATACTTAGATGGTCTTCAGGTTTCCATTGTTTCTCCTAACTAATGCACCTGCTAATAAGGTGTGTGAAGGAGTGAGTGGAAGGTTGTAGTTTTTTTAATTTGAGGCTAAATTTGGTTATCCTTCTACAGATACGCAGATGACAACGCTCACTTTGTTGTAGAGTATTTAAGATATGAGCTAATAATCCTTTGAAGAACAAGAAACCAGAAAGTGCAAGCTTGAGACACCACTTCAGTGTTGCAAGAAGTGACAGTGGTTTGACGTTACAGTGCAAGATATTAGTGAGAATATTTATGACATTTCTGTATTTATTTGGCATAATGTAAATAAATTGAAATTCAGTGAGGGAAGAGTGCAAGTGCATCATCTGGAGTAGCAGCAGTTAATAAACAGGATGTTTTCTTTACTGTAGAAGGCATATTGAAACAGTCTCCTCCCTTTGAACTTGTTTTTGTCACCGATATTAAACTTGTATTTGGAAAGTCTTGCTCTCCATCCCCCATCCCCTCTTCAGTAACACTGCTCTTGTAAGGATGGTGGTGATGTTCTAATGACACTAAATCTAGAGGAATTGGCTGTGCCAAACATAAAAGCTCTCAGGATTATCAATGTCAGGGAATTATGTCAACCGTGAGCATGTTTCAAATGCTATAATGTTAGCAAGGGCAAAGCAACCTGAGTGAGACACATATTCTAGATGAGCTAAGATGAACATCTGTAAATCTGTCCTTGTGCAGGTATACACGCTGACAGTGGAGCTGATGAAGCTTTGAAGGAGGTAAAGATACAAAACAAACCCTTGTAAATGATAGGAAGACATTTTCATAATTATGAAAAGTTAAAATGAAACCACACTCTATGCCTCCTCTTAATCTACGACAAGTCTTCAGAGCATTTAGAAGTCCCTGTTCCATCCCCTAAATGGGGTTATCAAGGAAAATTTTCAACCTTTCAACTTTATAATTCCCTCCCGGAGTAAAGAGCCAGTCTAGGAATTAGTGTTATTAAAAAGAGGATTTTGTTCATTTTGGGTTTTTCATCTTGTTTTTGAACCTTTAAAGATTTGTCTGGAACGAACAGTTCTTACACCTACATTCAAGGATGATTGTTGATACCCAGAGAAGATGAAAAGTCAATTGGTAAAAAATGCAGTGTCTGAAGGTTTTCAGACTTGCATCCAGAAGAACTTGGAACCATTAAATGAACCTGTGATGGAGTAGGCCAACAGTGGCATTAGTGAGGTCAAGCAGTTTTCACTTTAATACTTGCGTAGCAGTGAATATAAACCGAGGATGTTTTGACATTTCATAAAGAAAATACCTGGTTTATATTAAGTGTATCTTTTGAGGTATCATCTTCCATTTTTTAGCTTTCTGGCTAAAATCAAGTAAGTAAGAAATCTGTCTAGTTTCTGCAGAGGAAAGATAAGATCTGGCAGGCTCAAAGTAGAAAAATATTCTCATTCCTACATATATCACAGTTATTTTTGAATCTGTGTTATAGAAAGGACTGGTGGCAACAGAAATAGTTGTGTGAAAGTAGATAGCACTCAAGTATCTGCCAAGAGAGATTCCAGTTAATTGGCTTATAAAAATTAAGTGATTGTATATTAATTCTGGAAAGCAGGTCTGGGACCAATTTTTTCAATATTTTGGTGAAATACCTTCAGATGTTTACATTTGTCTAGGTGATTTTGCATATGTAATTGTGACTTTAAAAAAAACACCACCCCTGAATGTGTTTTAATGTGTGCATGGGAGTCTCTCTTACGAGTTTAAGAGGTTTAATACTTGTGCTAATATATCACTGCTATTGTTTAGCAGATGATATTTCAAAGAGTAGTTGAGCTCAATTTAATGTCAGTAATGTTAGCAAAGATTTCATTCATATCCATTTAAGTCGCTGTAATGAGATCATGGTCATGAAGTCATTCCAGGAAATAACTGAAGGCTCCTTATTTGAAAAAAATTGCTTGATAAAGTTTATCAGAAAGGATGCACCTACGTGTGTTTTAAATATAAAATGCATTTGGGTGTCTGTGTTCAAATATGAAAACAGCACAACCACACAGACTTTTGCAAGTGATTCCCGTCACCGAGCGTGAACAGAACTGTGTCTTGAATGCAGAACCAGCTTGGAAAGGTCAGCTTGTTGCAGTACTGAAAGCAAAGTCTGCACTCAGTGGTATCCTCCATGGTGTAAGTGAGACTCCCACTTACAGGGAGACAGGATTCACATAAATCTCAACCTCTGAACTTGACTTCCCTTTCAAAGCAACATAGAATGGTATTGTGTGACACCTAGAAAACCAGGAGCTTCCCATCTCCAGTCAAGTGCTGAAAGCAGTAATGTGACCTTAGAGGTTTAGAAGTGATGATGTCTAAAGCTAGAAATGAGCCTCTACAGTTCTTGACCTCTCTTTGCAGAATTCATACAGGAATGAATTATTTTCTCTTGCCCCCTTAGAGCAGGAGGAAAGAATAGGATTGTCAACAGCAACTTTTCTGGGAAAAGGCTTTCTTAAACCTGTAATTCTTGACAGTACGGGAATCATGCCAAGCAAAAGCCGTATCTCCCCCTAAGGGTTAATTCCCTGTGAGTTACTACCTTGCAGGTAAGCAAGAGAGCAGACAATTCCTGAAAAATGAATCCTCCATGAATCCTTCCTTCTTCCATCCACCTTGACCTCCCCTGCAGAAGCAGAAGCCAGTTCTTTCCATCTTAAGAGCTACTGTCAGTCAGGCAAAAGGTTGGAGGTGGGTGAAATAGCATTTTTTTTTGGGTGGGAGATTCCAGAACTATTAGAATAAATTATTTTGGTTATCAGTTCCTAGAAATGTGGTCATCTGGGTAAACTAAACCTGCATTTTAGGTGGGAGACAAATGTGTTTTAATATGTTATTTTATTTAAAACCCATGTGTCTTCTTCATTGTTCCCACCAGTGAGTTTAAGCCATGCGAGGTTTGGAAATGCAATAGAATGAAACTAATTAGATCTACTAATAATCACAGTCAGTGTAGAGAGCACTGGAGCCCAGAACTCTCCTTGGGAGGGGAAAAGCAAGAGGCTTGGTTTCCATAGAAAGCAAGGGACGAGGTTACTTAGATTGGAGCAAAAGCAGCCTAAATGCAAAACCTAGAACAGCCATGACAATTGCACTTTAAAGAAAACTCCTGTTCCAGTGGCTCAATAGCATTCCTTTATATGAAAAGAAGTCACATAATACGTATGGCAGAAATAGGTAACAGAAGGCTCTGACTCATCATGTGGAACTGTAATTTAAGTCCAAGGGGGATTTTTCTATCTTGGATCTATTCCTACTGGCTCAGATGTCTCATAAGCCTTTAGCACCTAGTTTTAATAGAGCTAGTGCCTACAATTGAGAAATGGGTTGGATGCAAGTTGCAAAATACTACTCATCTTAAAAATATCTTCCAGCTAGAGCTGAGGTAACTTTGTGTTGATGAGAAGCTTCCATTGACCTTTTCTAAATTTGATTTTCTGGATTTAGAAAAGTCTCAACTCCCTAAGCAGAAATTTGCTTAGTGAAGCACTGAGAAGCAGATGCAGTGTAGGCATCTTGATGCTTCCCACTCAGTACAGCTTTCTTTTAGCAAACAAGAACCACCGATGAACAATGTGTGAGAGGTCGCTGCTGTCTCTTATCTGTCATAGGTAGTATTTTTTTATTTATTTTTTTGGGTGTTGAATCATTTAAAGTGAAACAACCTCAGGATATTCCATTAAAGTTTGGTTTACAAATAATACTACTGTTGGTGAGACTAGTAGCTCACCTGTCTTCAAGATTGATAAGGTATCTTTCTGATTGATATTTTCAAACCTAACCAGCCTGTCCAGCCCCGTGAATATCTAATACAAGTGAACTTATTCAAGGGACAGAGAATGTTCCAGGTGACATGAGCAAAACTACTCCAGTCCTTATACACCTCAAGAATCTGAGCATCCTTCAGATAGACCAATACAAGCTAGTAACTACTTGGCTAAGAGACCCATCATGCTGTCCAGAAATAGTTACAGAAGAGACAGATTTATACAGTTCAGGGGGTGAGTGAAAAGAAGACTTAAAATAGTATTTTTTAAAATTCTGATTCATAACAGCTTGTCACTTTTAGTGAATTCAGTGAAGATTGAGATCATATCTTGGCCCTAAAGAAATAATGGCAATTTTTGACTGCTCCTCTACTCTTTTAGGTATTAATGAACAATCTGTACTGGCTGTGCAATGGTCAGGTGTTTTCTTGGGTGTTCCTGGGAGGTTATATTATCAGTATACTGGTGTGTCACAATTGCTGTTTGGTGGGGGGGAGGGAAGGGAGGGAGGGTAGGTGAGCAGGGAGGAAAGAAGAGAAGTAGTCTTAAACTAGGTATTTTTACCCAGTGTGAATCCCCGGGTCCCAGACCTTGTGCAGGCAGTTGGATGTGTAATGGGATTGTTACTGACACAGTCTTCCCGGGCCTGCATTGCTGTGACACAGATTTCTTTGTTAATAAAGCAGCTTTAATTAAAAAGCACAGAGTTCGTGATGAAATTCTGGCTTGATCCTCAGAGTTAGATTTGACTAACTTAGTGATTTCCCAGAGAAAGAGAATTCCTCTTGGGAACTGTATAACAGAGTTTGGAAATAAAGCTAAAGATTAATTTTATATGAGGCAAGGACACAATCCTTGTGAATCTCAAATAGCTGTGATAATCGGGGATGAGGTGGGAAGGAGGAACTCTGGCTGAACTGTCCCTCGGGTGTTCCTTCCATGCTGGGGGTTGTTTGCAGAGAAGCTGAAGTGCTGTAACAGCCTTAGGCTGCAGTCAGTGATGTTGTCTCTTTTTTTTTTTTTTTTCTGTGGCAGCCAGCTCATGTCCTTTGCAAAACTGAGAGTAGCTTCAGGCCATCATTTCATGCGTGACTTGGTAAATTGTGCAAGGAAGGACACTGCCAAATGAGGAGCTAAGCCAGTTTGCAATAAGAGGGCCATCTGTGACCAAATGTTTTAGTAAGTTTGAAAACAATTGACTTCTTTCCCATTTCTACTTGGCATTTTTTTACCACATAGTAAGTTTGCTGCCCCGCAGGAGTAAGTTTGTTACTGTGTTTGCTATGCATTAAGTTTTGGTTAAGTGGTTTCATTTCAGACTCGATCCTGTGTGGTACTGAAAATAACTTTGCGTCCATGTTGCTTTTGATCGTTTCTGGAGAGTTTTCTCAGGGTGGATGAAAATTTGTGGCATGTAAGATGCATGGAAATATATTGTTAGAGGTTACAGCAATCTCCTCTAAATGTAAGAGCAGTTTCTTGCTGGAACTAGAAACATTTCTGAAGTTGGAATGAATTCTAAGTAAGCCCCTCTCCCTTAACCTGTGATCTCTCCTTACCATTTTGTTTCACAAAACATAGGAAGCTTTGTGTAATGGTGTTTCCATGTAGCAAGGATTACTTAGTAGATCTGCAGTCTGGTTTAGAGATCTCTTGAATCATGGCTTAAACTTTTGCACCAAAGACTACCTCTATTGAAAATTGGCTGGCAATAAGTTGATATCTAATGTGTTGAAGTATTTTTTCTTGGCTAACTTTAGTGTCACTGCAGGAGCACAAGTTTTTCTAAAGAGGGTGACTGTACTTACCTTACTAAACAGTGTTCTTTCTAAGAGCAAGAGGAAAATGATGGAGGAGTGTTCCTGAACCTGGGGGTTAAAAGTGGCTTTTAATTTAGCTGTGTAACATGTCCGAGGTCAGTGCTTTACAGCTAAAGCAAAAGAGGAGCGTAAGTAACTAATGGGTGTCACTCACGTCAGTGTCACTAACCAATTAGCGAGAGAGACAGAAATCCACCTTGTGCCAGACCATCAGACTCCACTGCCTCCCGCTTCCTTTGGAGACATTTCCTCTACCTGATAGTCTGGCTGCTTGTTTCTGTTGACACACGTACCCTGGAACAGGTAATTTTCAGAAAAGGGAAGCCTTTTTCCTCAGTTAATGTTGCTTTGGAAGGGACTGAGGAAGAAGAAGGTTTCTGATCATTAAGTGCAGGTTTACGTAGCAGGCAGGAGTTAGGGAAACCCCAGCTGGAAAATAAGCTCTGAAGTGCAGTATTCCAAACTTCAGGAAGTTATGTTGCTTCTTTTAGATAAGCACGCATCTTAACATCTTAATCTCCCAAGGGCAGGAATGTTAGTGTTTCTTATGCTGCTTTTGAAGGAAGTGTTCCCTTTCTATACACAAATTATACAGGTAGGTTAAAGACACTTAAATGCAAATTTTTTGTTCGTTTCCACTGAGTGAAGTTGATTTCTTACCATGTTTACAGCTCTTCTTTTTAATCTTGAACTGTGCAAACATACCTAGAAATGGACCATGGGTGTCTATTAAAATAGCAGTCTAATTCTGCAGCATTTTCTCAACTCTGTAGGCAGTAATCTGCTTGAATTTGGTGAGGCTTTTGGGAAGACTGCATATGTACTGCCAAGATTGGCCCCAATGTGTTTGTGCAGCCTTTTAATAACTTTTATTTTAATTTATGGAAATGAATTTGGACTACGTTTTAATGTGATATTTCACCAATTTTTATGAAAGTAATGGAGGAAAGATATTTTAACTAATGCTAAAGTATGTCTAAATTTAGATTCATGATAATCATACCGCTCAGCTGCAGTTAGAAAACAGCTATTTATTGTATAGGTCCCCTTCAAACCATGGAATTCAGTCGATGTGTTGTACACAGCATGTTGTATGTGAAGTCTTTTCCAAAAACACCGTGTCACTTTTAATATTTTAAATACGGGCTAATGTTAGAGACATATTTTTTTCACCGTTGTGAATTTCACTTGCATTGGAGGAATTTGAATCCCTGGTTTTGCTGCTGTTGCAGTAAATCTACTGAATGCTAATACTGAAATAACCCCTGGAGAAGAATGGAGATGCCGCGTTGTCTCCAGGAACTCTGGCAAACATCGCTGTAATATTTACAACAGAGAAGTGTGCATCAAGGGTGAAATGCAAAGATGCATTAAAGCATTGAATGTAAAAATATGACTGTTGCAGCTGCTTGATTTCTATGCCTAGAAAGACTAATGCAATGTCTAAGGAAGTAAGCTCTAAGTTAGGAGTTGAGATCTTTCAAAGAAGAGGGGGGAAAAAAAAGGCATAGACCTGTTAGGGCATTCTATGGAGACTGGCAAGCAGTAAAGCTGATGTGTTGTTGTGTGTCTTTGGGAGCAAGTTCTCGGTGTCTGTGTCCTAACGTGGTGAAAAGCAAGCTTCAGCGAGTGGCTACTTGGCATTATCCTGTTTGAACCCAGGGCTTTCCTCTGGCATAAGTGCCTCATTGAGTCAATCTGTTAAGGTGTGTGAGTTGGCCTTGCTCGGAAGCATTCAGTGTAGAAATACATCTGCTTGTGAAGGATGGAGCGCAGAAGAGCACGTTGCCAGTGTGGTGGTGAGCTGGCGTGGTCGTTCATGCAGGAACAAATCCCTTGTGGCAGCTGGAGCGGGGTGGTGAGAGGGAAGAGCAGAAGAATGATGGAGTGAGGGAGGAGATGTGGTACTGTGCGGTGGAAGGAAGTAGTGGTGGGTGTGTGGTCTGGGCAAGGAGGAAAGAGCTGCTCGACAGCAAGGTGGGGCTGACCCCAGGGCTGTGCTGGTTGAGCGGGAGATGGAGAAATGGGGACAGTGCTTTGAAATGGGGCATGTTGAATGAGGGATGGAACAGCGGGGATAGAGCCAACTTCTGCAGAACATTTTAGTGATGTTTGGCTGCATTCTGGAGCTTCTAGGGCTGCTTTTTGGTGTAGAAGCTGCTGCTCCATATCCATTCCCCTGAGCTCCACGGCAGGGATTTCTGGTTGACAGCCCCTGCATCACGGGAAAGGAGAACACTCGGGGGTTTCCCGGACTACCAGCCTTTCGCTGGGGCTGCTGACGTGCGAAGAGCTCTCAAGTTTGGCACTCTGCTGCCCCAAGCCCGCTGTCTTCACTGTTCCCCCAGACCTGCTACCCCCTCCCCCGATTGCCTGGGTCTGACTCATTCGCTGGGGCTCGTGGAAGCAGAACGGGAGGTGGGGGGAGCTTCAAAGTATCCGCGGCTGGTGTGGGTTTGAGAAGGCGCCCGCCAGCTTCGCCCCTACAGGGGCGGCGGAGCCGAGCGGAGCGGAGCCGAGCCCGCCCTCCCGCCGCGCCTCCCCCCGGGCGGACGCTCTTGGGCCGCAGCGGGGCGGCGGGCGTCGCTCCCGGAAGCCCCGAGGCGGTAGAGGAGGCGCGGGGTGCCGGAGCGTCCGCTTCATGCGGGTGACCGCGCGAGGGGACGTTGCGGCGCCAGGTGAGCCCCGGGGCTGTGGCCGAGGGCGGCGGCGGGGGGCGGGCGCCGGCACTCGGAGTCGTCCTCGTCCGCCGCGCACAGTCGCCGCCGGGCCTGAGGCCGAGCAGCCGCCGCCATGCCCTCGGAGAAGAGCTTCAAGCAGCGTCGCACCCTCGGTGAGCTCCCCGGGAAGGGAGGCGGCGGAGCCGGGTCGCTGACAGGGCCCGCCGGGCTGCCCCGGCCCCCTCCGGGCCTCGTCGCTCAGCGGGCGAGCGGCCGGGGGAGGCCGGCGGTGGCTGCCCCTCGTTACGGGGTGCGGGGCGGGGGGCGATC
>JANHFX010006736.1:0-11390 GCA_027560015.1 Chloroceryle amazona
GTGAACACACGTCCAGCCTCTGCATCTCTCTCTCACCTTCGGGGCTGGCCAGGGTGGGCGAGATGGGATGAAGGGTCTAGAAAGCTGTGAGATTCCCCCCCTCCTTCCCTCCCTGCTCCCTGTCCACTCTGCACAATCCCACCCAGGCCCGGTGACAACAGTTCAGCTCAGGGGTCTCCCACCTCCCCGGGGCTCTGGGGAGCAGAAAGCCCAGGGCTCACCTGGAGGCAGTGAAGATGTGCTTTGAGTTGGTGCAGATGGCGTTGATGGGGCTGTCGTGCCCTTTGATCTCCCCAACCGGGGTGAAGGTGTCGACGTTCCAGACTTTGATCATGCCTCCTCGACAAGCACTCAGCACCATGGGGCGGCCAGGGATGAAGGCCAGGGCACAGACCCAGTCTTTGTGGGCATTGGGGATTTGCTGTAGGTATGGGCACAGAGCAGAGTTCGTAACCAGTCTCATCTGCAGCACCACCAGCAGCCTCATGCACCCAAGCTGGGAGGCTCAGGTGCTCACTGTCACCCCGGGGCTGATTCAGGTCGTGGGTTTAGTGATGCACAGTTAGGAGGCCAAGGGGGCAGATTCAAAAGTTGGGGCTTGGTTTGTCCCCTGGGCAGGTGACAACAATCCTGTCCTCAGAGAGGAACACAACACCCAACGCTGCACTGGATGCTGCAGCCTGCGTGCCAGGGACAGCTGGCAACCCCGAGTGCCCTATGGCACAACCTCACTGGGGCACGGAGCCGCCTCACACAGGCACTGCCAGACTCCCAAGAACGGGAGCGCCCTCCTTGGCTAGCTCAGTGCAGGCCACTGGCACCAGGCCCCTCCACCAAGGTCCCCTCAGACCCCCAGCAGCAATACTCCTCTGCCCCACGATACCCCAGGGACCTGAGCTCATGCTCCCCTCCAGACCTGGGTAAGTTCCTGCTGCTCCAGATCCCACTTCTTGATGCCGTTGTCCCTAGAGCCGCTGAAGAGGACGTCTCCCTGAATGGCCAGGCACTCGATGCCGTCATAGTGAGGGGGCTCAAAGTTGTGAGTGGGGCCAATGTTGCCCACCATGCCCTCAGCAATCTCAAACACCTGGGGAAAAAACAGTGGGTGAAAGAACCCAGATGGCACTGGAAACAGAGATGACCCTCTCTTGGAGAACTTGGACATCACCCTCTGTTTCCTAGGCTCAGGGCACCCAGAGTGATGCTGGAAAGGGGAGTTGGCATTGGCCAATGGAGGCATTTCTGGGGCTCAGGTCTCTCCAGAGGTCCTGCCACCATCAGGGGAGCTCTGCCAGCAGAGCCAGTCCCCATTCTGCTACGTTTTGCTCATGGTGAGCTCTCACACACCTCCATGAGCCAAGCTAGCAGCCTGCAGCTGTCAGAAGAGTGGAATCCTGCCACCCTCATCATGTCACCGACCCTCTCCACTCCTCTGGTGCCAGCTCCAAATCAACTTGCTAAAAACCAGCAAAAAAATCTAAAAAGAAGGAGCAAGCTCTTGCTGTGCTGGAGCTCGAATGAACAGGCACAAAACACCTGTACTGGGGAGAAGAACGGAGCAGAATGGGGCGGGCTGCTTATCTGGGTCAGACAGAACATGCAAGTACCAGTCACAGAGCCTGGGGGATGAGAGAAATGCAAACCCACCTCCAGAAGTGTATCTGTATTGTAAGCAAAAGGCAAGGTTTGGGGTGGGGAGATAGGCAAAAACCTCACATGCAGAGATGAAAACAGAGTCTGGGCTCAGATTTTAGGATGAGACCTTAGGGGTTGCCAACATCTGGGCTTCCCTATGGGACACAGCACTCTGCTCTAAAAGGAGGATAGTACCTTGACGTAGTGATCTTTGGAGCCTGTGACCACCAGGTCGTGGTTGCTCGCCGTCTGGTTTACCGTGAGACACATCACAGGCCCGATGTGGCCACTCAGCTTCCCGATGGGCTGCAACCTGAGTCGAGGAAGATGGGTCAGTCAGTCCCTCCCCAGGCACCGAAGCTCCTCCAAGGGGCTCTCCCAGGCAAACACCACCACAGGGCTGGAGCTCCCTTGTAGAGGTTGTTCCCTTGGGGGACTGTGGGCTGGGACACCCCTCTTCCTAATGATGCCGAGGGCAGAAGGCAGGTTCAGGTTGTGCCAACATCTGGCTGCTGAGCCTGGGCTGCAGCAACGGGTCAGCAGCTCAGTGCCCACCTGGCAGGGAAGTGGGCAAGGGCAAAACCAGGGGGTGCAGCTGCTCAGCCCACATGTCCTTCCCCTTCTCCTAAGCTCTGCCCATCTCACAGACAACCCCCCCATCCCACATAGCTCCACTGCTGCTCATCATCCCTTGGGTCCCACAGGAAAAAGTGCCAAAAGTCCTTATTCCAAGCAACGCATCTCTAAAAGGCTTTCACTTTCACTTTCCCTGAGGGGAGGGGGGGTCAGGTCCCTCTGAGCACAGTGTCCACTCAACATCTGCTGTCTTGCACACACCCCCTCACCTGCTCAGCTCCCAGATGCGGACAGAGTTACCAGTGGCAGCGTAGAGCATGGTGCCAGTGGGGTTGAGAGCGATCTGGTTGATCTGGTGCTCCCCCTGCACACTGGTGACAGTGCGGGTGGTGGTCCCAGAACAAGCATCCCCAGAGATCACCTGTCCAGAAGACCTAAAGGAGAGAGAAGTCAAGGGGGGAGAATGAGCAGAGGCCAGAGCCACCGAGGCTCCACCGAGGAAGCACATGGGGGTGGTGACTCCAGGCTGGCAGAGGGGAGCCCCACAGCAGGGAAGGGCCCTTGAGGTATCACTGTCTCTCTGGCCACAATGGGATCAACACGACCTCCATCCCCCAGCCCAGGGCCCTGCTTGCAGAGGGGGCTGAGGATGTCGGGTGTGTGCGTGACAGGGAGTGCTCTGACGTGGTTTCCATTTGAGAGCTGCTCTTCTCTCCTCCCGTTCCTCTTTGCTTCCTGCAGGAGGAGCTGACTAGTGCTGGCAGTCAGCACAGAGGCTTCTACACCAAGGGAGGAATACCTTCAGGCCAAGGCAGATGAGCTGAGGCTGGATGGAGAAAGGAGCTCTGTGCTGGAGTGAGCTGGTAGCCCTGGCCTGCCACATGCTTCTAACATTTGAACCCTGCTCCAGACTGTCAGACCACAGCTACAGCCTGTCCCGTGCTCCCTTCTTGTCCAACTGCTCAGAAAGATCTGAGCTTGCCGCTGGAGAGCCTGTGATTTACTCAGCCATGATGCTGTTGGGGGCTGTGCTTTCTCCACAGAGCTGCTGGCTCTTTTGGCCACCTGCAGAAGTGGCTGCAAACGTCTCCAAAGCTCTCTACCCTGAGCCTTTGCTGCAGGAGGTCCCCATAGGTCCTCTCACCCCAAGCTCTCTCCCAGACTCCCTAAGGCTGCAGCCCTGCCAACTAATACATCTGGTACTTGGCCCTATCCCCAGCCGTAGTAGGTGCTGGGACTGGTTTCTACAAAGACAGAGATGCCCAGAGCCGCCCCCCCGCCCCAGCTGCTCCTGCCTGCCACATACGTGAGGGTGCGGATGCACCGGGCCGAGTCCCGGATGTCCCACACTTTGATGTACGATGTGGACACGGTGAACACCAGCCCTGTGTGGCTGCAGTACTTGATGGAAACCACGTTGTTTGGGTGACCCTTGAGGGAAGCAATTTCTTGGCCCGTCACCAGGTTCCACATTTTGCAGCTCCGGTCTGTGGGAGGAAGAACGTGTCTGAGAGTGTCAGGCTGGTGGGGTGTCCCTCCAAGGTCATGGTGTCTTGGGGGCAATACCCCTTCTGAGCACTGCCTCCCCCACCCACAGAGCCAGAGGAAAGGAGCCGGCGCCAGGACTCGGCTCAGCACTGAGGACAGGAAGGAGACCCAGGAGGAACCACCCCCATGGTGCCTGGCACTTCAGACCTGCTCCCGTAGCGTCTGCAGGTCAGCACCCCCCACATCCTCTCCGTCCGTCACGCACCTTTGGACCCGGTGAAAAGCAGCTCGTCGGTGGCATCCAGGCAGAGCACTGGTTTGGTGTGTCCTTCTGCCACGGAGACGCACTGGAGTGGGGCTGTCCGGGCATTCTTGGTGCCGCTGACCGGGTTAATGATGCCCCTTGCGTGGGAAAGAAAGAACAGGCATGGTGGGGTGTGTGTGGGAAGGCAGTGTGCTACACAGTCCCCGGGGCGTGGGAGAGCAAGGGCTGCCTCACCCCAAGCATCTTCCACCACCTGGCAGTGCGATGGGCCCCCTCCATCTGAACCCAGCGTGTGAGCCAAGGTCATCATGGAAACCCTGTGGATCTCCCCAGGAGCAGCCCCTGTCTTCTGCCTCTGCCCCAGCAATACAGACTGGGAAAGGAGTGGGGGCTGCCCAGTGGCCTCTGCTTTCCTGCTGAACCTTTCATGCCTGGCCAGCACAGACAGGAGCCAGGAGACCCAGCTCATTTGTCCTCAGGTCAGTTTGGAGCAAACTGCACCTTCTCCACACTGAAGTTCTGCTGGGATAAATGTTTCGGGGTACCAATATCCAGCAGCCCAGTTCCTTGGAGGCTGCTGGTGTCAACTGGAGACAAGGTCCTGCTCATTTACATAAGACCACCAGGGTGACAAAGGACAACCCAGCATCCTTACTGCAATGTCTGTGGAAGCTCTGCACCCACCACTGGCTCTGGGCAGGAGAGGACCTATCCCAGCCAAACCTTCCTCCAAGGGACACCTGCTGCCTGTCCCTCTGGACACAGCATCTACAAGCCCCCTTCATTTAGCAGTGCTTGGGGTGCAGAGGGCCAACAACCCTACCCTTCCAGACCCTATTGTGCGTGGCCACCACCAGCTGGCACCCCAAAGCATGTCATGGGGCCCTGGATTGTGCTAGGCTCTTCTCATAAGCAGGGAAACTGAGGCAGGGGGATGGAGAAGGGCAGGGCCAAGGCCCCGTAAGGTTTACATTAGTCATGAGGACAAACACAGGCTCATTCATCTGGGTTTGGAAATCCCCCACGGGTGATCTTTCTCAGTTAGCAGCACTTGCCACTCAAAGAGCCCTCCCCTGACCCCTGGTGCTCCTACCAGGCTCCAGGTGACACTGAATCTAAGTGCAAATCCTGTCCCTTCAGGGTGAGATGTTATCAATGGACTTTGCACAGACTCATCTGGTGCCACCTTCCCAGTGACTGGGCACCTGTGGGAACTCGGGCATGGGCAGTGCGATAGAACACCCTGGTGCTGGAGGGCTGATGTTCCTAAAGGGTGAGGGAAAGGTGGCCTTCATGTTGGGAAACCTCCATAGGCAGGAGGGTGCAGTGGGACAAGCCCAGGAGCTCCTTAACCCCAAGGCTGAGCTCCGCACCACAATCTGACTCGGTTTCTTTAGGTAAGAGATCTCCCCACCCACAGCCCAGCACCAGGGAAGCAAATCAGAAGTGGGGAGAACCTGGAGATATTTGCCTGGAAGGTGCTTGCAAGAAAGACATGCTGGGAGCACCCAGAGTTGCTTGCCCCCTTCCCCAGCATCACAGCATCCTGCTAGAGAGCTGGGGAACAGGATGGGACATGGTGGTGTCATGCTGATGAGAACCCATCAAAGACAGAGGAGAACATGCTGCCCCCCCAAACCAGCCAGTGCCCGCAGGTGAGCCCAGCACCACGCTGCTGAGGGCTAATCAGAGCAGGAAGGGTTCAAACTCGCAACCGAGGGGACAGTGACAGTGTCGGTGTCATGCCAAGAGGGGACATCACACAAAAGCTGGGAGATCGGGGAGAGCAGCGAGGTGCAGGTGGACCATGCAGGGATAAGGAGAGCAGACTCCTGAGACAGAGAGAAGGAGGAGAAGAGAAGGAAGGGATAATAAATAGAAAGTTGTCTATACCTCAGCACCTCCGAGACAGAGGAATCGCTGTCATCAGACCTAGGGGCAGAAAATTAGCAGGATTATGGGAAAGAAACCCCAGACTAGAAGAGGCAGCAGAGGAGTCAGAGGTGGAGGATTGTTATTGCATCCAAGCCAGCATAGTACAGAGAGGAGGAGGAGGAGAGAGAGGGAGAAAGAGAAGCACATGTGGAGAACCAGGGGAGAGCAGAGGTGCAGGAGGGCATGTGAGGATCAGACAGCAGGTCTCCGTCAGGGAACACCAGTGCTGCGAGCAATGCTCCGAGTCGAGGGCAGCTGCCCGACCTGCTGCAAGGGGAGGCTGGAGCAGCATTCGGGTCTTGGTGCCAGTCCATCAGCTTCCTGCAAGCCCCCATCCCACCTTACCCCATCCCCCTCCATAGCCTTCCCCAGTGGTCCAAGTCTGGCACCGCCCTGTCTCCAAGTCGGGCTTATCCAGAGGCCAGGACTGTGAGCTCCCGCAAGTGGCCAGCTCAGAGGGGACAGGCAGCAGGCAGGACAGGGCAAGGGTCCAGCATGGCCCTTGCAGAGCATCTACTCCCTTACAGAGAGGAGCAGGGAGTGAAAGTGACAGCAGGAGGCTGGCCCGGGTCCTGTGCTCCTACACCCCACCGCAGGACCCGGGATGCGCCATTTGCTGTTACGATGTGGGTCCCCCTCACTCAGACCCCCCACTCCACCAGGACTTACTTATCCAAGGCAGACCCCTGGCTCTGGTTGCTTGTGAGACGAGAGAAGACATTGCGGTCGTTGCGTGGACGGGTGGGTGGAGATGAGGGAGGTGTGAAGCCAACATCTGGAGGCCTGAGCCAGGAAGGATTAGAGGGACACATGACTTGGGAACTGCTCGTCTGGCAGCTGCATGGCACACCAAGGCCCAGCAAAAGCTGCCTGGTCCAGCCAGCACCTCTCCCCTCTTGTCTGGGCCACCCAGCCTCCCTCTGCCCATGTTGCCATTTCTCCAGCTTCCAGTCTTACCTGGCAGGTTGCCCACGGTCATAGGATTTCCTCCTTGTCAGGGGTGAAGTGTCTGAGCCACGAGATTGCCTGGGACTAAAGGAAGTGAAAGAGCACAGTGGGTGCCAGTCTCCCCTTCTGGAGCCCTCCACACTGATTGCCCATGTCCTTCACCAGCAGAGCAAATGGAGAAGACGGACTGCCCTGGGGTCACAGTCACAAGACCAGAGGATGTCTTGAGTGATCCCAAGAGCACGGGAATGCAAGAAGCCTCCAAGAAGGCTGATAACCCAGAGCAGTGGGCTGGGGACCCTGACATGCTCCCCTCCTTTCCCTCCTCCTGGAGCACCCCCTGTCCATCTTGCAGAGGATACCAACATACTCCTAGACACTCTCCGAGTCCCGCTGGAGAAATCCACCACTGCTTGCTGCAGACAAGCCTGGATAGATGCAGAACTGGGCTCACCCTCATCGCTCTGCAGCTCCACAGCTTCCCAACTGCTGGCCCATGTCTCCATGAACCTCCCAATGCCCAGAGACCCATCACCCCATGCTCACAAGGTGCTTCCTCGCGTGGGCAAGCTGATGGTGCGGGACACCTTCTCCTTGTAATAGGGGTCTCGGATGGAGAAGCTGATCCCATCCTCTTTGATCTCCATGAGGGATGCCAAGGACTTGGTGATGTTCTTGGTGGAGACGTCCAGCGTGGGTCCTAGACACTCAGCTGACACTGCCTTCATCTGTCCCGAGAGCTTGGGCTCTCCCTAGACCAGGACAGAGGGCTCAGACACAGGCAGCACAGGGGGAGGACAGCAGGAGCAGCCAGAGAGCTGGGGGGTGGGAGAGATCGTGCTCTCTGGCCACAGGAGGTTGAGTTCCTCCTGCTCTGTGCTGAGGTGCCCATCACGCTGCCGTCTCTCCACACTCTCAGGATATGGGACAGTCTGTGCAGGACAATAGGCACTTTCCTCCACTTTTGCCCACAATGGACTGCACAGGGACGTCCTTGGTGCCCACTCAAATCTGGAGGGTATTGGCTGATGTGGTTGGTGGACATTTCCCAAGTCTCTGGTGTTTCAGAGGGCCATAGGAGGAGGAGGCCTTGGTTCCCCCTTGCCTAGAGCTGACCCCACCCGGACACCAGCTATACATCATTATGGAAAGCCTGGTTCTCCAAGGGTCAGACTACTGAGCAGAAGTCCGGAGCATCGCTGAACAACATACATGTTCATGTCCTCCCATCCTTCCTCCCACTCCCTCTGATAAGGCCACAAAGAAAAGCCAACTAACCTTGAACTTGAAGTCATCCTGGCTTGCTGAGCCTTTCATGGTGAAAGACTGGGAGATGCTGCAAGAAGAAGGGAGCAAAGACAGATCTTCAGTGCCAAATTCCTTTCAGACAGCTGGTTGCTACTAGCCCACCAGACTCCTCGGGTCACCCCCTGCTCCCCAGCACTCCTTCTCCCTGGGGTGACCTAGTCTTCACTCCCTGCTGGAGCCTGAGACATCTGTGCTCCTCTCCCCAAGGGCTGGGCACCAGAGGAAAGCTTAGGTGGGGCTTTGTTCACCCATGTCCATCTGCTAGGTCCCATGGGTGTCACCAGACATTCTACCCCACCCCCAGCCTCCCGAGCCACCCCAAGCTTGGCAGAGCCAGGCTGGGCACTCACCTCCCATCTGAAGCCAGGCTGAACTCTGAGACCTCCTCGTCCGTGCTGGTGTAGCCGTTCTCTGTGCAGGAGGGGACAACACATCAGCAGGGCAGAGGGGACCCCACCGTGCCAAGCCCCATCTGAACCATGCAGCGGAGGGGGCAGCCCGGGCAGTTGGTGAGGGGCACCCTGTCCTCGCCCCTCTTGTGCAGCGGGTGGAGCACATGTCCCCACCCGGCATTGTCCTCGGGGCAGCGCTGCACACACTGGTCCCAGCCACAGCACCTTCAAGTGCTTCTTGAGGGCTGGCACAGGTGAGCATCTCGCCCCACAGGCACAATGCCTGGCCAAGGACGCACCAGCCTTGGGTCCCACCTTGCTGAACATTGTGGATCAGGGCCTGAAGCTCAGGGTGTGACTCGGCCTTCTCCCGCAGGGCGTCCAGGATGGCGTGGTTCTGAGAGGAGCTGGTCACGTCTGTCTGCCGCAGGCGCCCCTCCAGCAGGCGAATCTGGGCCTCCTTCTGTGCCACCTGCAGCCCCTGGGGAAGGAATGCCATGGGACCAGGTGGGTGCCTCAGGTCCCCACCACCAGGTCCCTACCCTGGCATTCTGCTCCCCTCCCCGGCTGCAAGAAATCTCTTCGGGGATCCAGATCCTGGCTCGGCCCCGCACCTTGTCGATGGAGGCCTTCAGGAAGTTGTCCAGCAGGAGCCGGGCTTCAGCCAGGGAGCAGGAACTGATCACCACTGAGGTGTCCGTAGAGTCCAGTTCCTCCTGAAACAAGGAGAGACAGATGTTGGATGCAGAAGGGGAGCTTTGCTGCTGGGTGTGGGATGGTCAGAATGGGTTCCGTGGCCAACACAACACCTCCACCACCCCACCAGCACTGTCCAGTCCCGACACTGGCTCTCCTCAGCCTGCCCAAGTAGCTACTGGGGTGATCTGACCATGGAGATGGACAATGCAACCTCAAGGGCTTCCGTGCTGCTACAGAAACCTTGGTGCCAACAGTTAATTAGACACTAATCTGCAGACACCAGCCTCGCCTCGCGTCAGATCACGCACAACCTAAAGGTCACTGTAAAGTAACAAACACACTCCTCCTCCCCAGAGGTCGAGGTGACAGCCGGTGACAAGAAGGGCTGGCACACAGCCTCCAGCCCGGGCTGCAGCCACTAGAGGGGAGCCGGGAGCTGCAGAGCAGATCTGCAACCTGCCCAGTCCCAAAACCGGACACAAAACCTGCAGCTTCTGCTGGAAAAAAAGCCTGTCCTGCCCGGGATGTTTCCAGTGCATGAAACTCCTACAGGGGCAAGTGACAACCAGCCCCATGGGTAGGACAGGGATGGCGGCTTCCCTGGAACCCCAGGGCGGTGGGGCACAGGGCACCAGCAGCCTGTCCAGGGACCTGTCAGTGGCCCCTCCAGAATGAGCCATCCAGGGAGAAGTGGCTGTGCGGGTGCAGCCCCACTGAGTGTGTGACACGGCTTAGAGGAGGACTCCAGGACACCCGGTCTGGCTGTGCCCAAAGATACCCTCGCCTCCCAGCTCCTGTTTTCTGCCTGCCAGCTGGGCCCTGTCCAGCCACACACCTTGGTCTCCTCGATCTGCATGATGGTGGCCTGGCAGTCAGAAATGCTGTCGTTGATGTAGTCGATGTTGGCCCCCAGCACCTCGATCTCCTCATTCAGCTCTTGCAGCCCCTTCTGCTCTTTGGGATCCTCTGCCTGCAGTTTTGCCCTCTTGCCCAGCAAAGCTTCCTGCAGCAGTGCCAGCTCCTCACGTTTCTGGGGGTAAAGGGAAGGGGATTGGTGCTGTCAGCACAGATACCCCCCTGCCCTGCACCCACCACCCAGGCCTCTGTCCCCAGCCCCACGGTGACCTTGATGAGCCGCTCCATGTCAGCCTCCAGGTTAACGATGGTCATCCTCTGCATGACAATGTCGAAGATGCGCCGCTCCAGCGACTGCCACTTGAGGCGGGCAGCTTTGCTGGAGGTCTGGGTCACCCCCTTCTTGGGAAACTTCTTTCTACAGCCAGATGGGAGAGGAGGCACATGGGCAACCGGTCACACCACACCTGGAAAGCTGTGCTTGCCCCAAAAGGATGTCTGGGCTCTGGCTGGCCAGGAGCAGAGGAGGTGTCTGCATCACTTCTGGATTGCCCAACTTTTCCATCACCCGTTAGCAAAAAGATGAGCCCAGCAGAGTCTGCACTGTGGTCTCTAACGGTTGTGGGAGGCCATCACCGGCCTCAAGCCCCAGTGAGAGTCACGTGCTGCCAGCACTGCCTGTCACTGGGTCAGTGGTTTAAGATGGTCCAAACACACAAGAAGAAGCTAGCCTTTAATCACTGCCACTGGCCAAAAGCCATGCATGAGAGTCCTGGGACATCTCATCACCCTTCCACACAGCCCCTGCCCTGACCTGGTGGGCCGAGCTCCGTTCACGGAGGACGAGGGGTCTCCCAGGAAGTTGTTGATTTTCCTGTTCCACTGGCGCACGATGCTGGAGACGGAGCGAGCACCAGATTCGGGCTCAGAGGAGGTGGTGCTGGCTGAGACCTCTGCGCCCGAGTCCAGCATGGCTGGCTTCTGGCTCATCCTGCCCGCAACCCGGTCTTACATGTGCTTGGCGAGACGACGCAGCGCCGAGACCTGCCCAGAAGAGGGGTGGGGGAGAGGTTGTCAGACAGGTGTCCCCAGCCCAAACCTGTCACCATCACACCAATGTCCCTGCACAACCAAGAGCAGCAGCTCTGGAGACCTGAAGCTCTGGGGCCCTCATGGGTTTCCCCCTTCTCCCCCCCCCCCCCCCCCCCCTCCCCCCCCCGGGCCCACCCCCCCCGGGGGGCCGCCACCCCCATCCCCTTCCTCCCCCCCGCACCCCCCCCCCTGGCCCC
>JANHFX010006739.1:0-100216 GCA_027560015.1 Chloroceryle amazona
AGCCTGGCTGGGGAGGGAGCCCGGGCCTGCCCGCGTCGCCGGAGGGTCTGCGGTCCTCGCTCCTGTGGTCCTGAGGACGAGGAGCTCTAGCTGGCGGGGGGGTTGGGAGAGCCTTCCCCAGCGCGCTGCCGAGGGTCTGGCCTGGGCGGCTTTGCCGCATCCTTCTGAGTCTGGGAGCGTTCGAGCACCTGCGTCCCAGCTCGTCCCGTCCCCTCTGAGTGCGAGGAGGTAGTGCTGCACCGCCCTGCTGATTCCCTGTAATCAGTTGAAGAAGCGTTCCAGAAGCCACATTCATCTCTCATGGACCAGCTATAGTCCTTCCTCACCCTCCCTGCACATCTGTCACCTTCCAGGCAAGTACATGTTCTCTGGCACACACTGTTACTGGCTGCACCAATACAGGAGAGAGCCACGAGACCCCTTTTGTGGCTATGACGAGGGATGATGTTTGTAACAGGAGTGAGGGCTCCTGGTTTCAAGAGAAAGGTGTTTCTTCTGGTGCAGCTAGTACACTCATAGTCTTCATCGCTCTGTCTTCCACTTGAATGTCTGATGCATCTGTTGGTGCTACCTTGGTGTAGTACTGTTAGTGGGGTGCTGTTGCCTGGTAAAAGAGGACCATTTGCTTCTCAATGATCTTCAGAGGTCCCTTCCAACCCCTAACCTTCTGTGTGTGTGTGTGGTGGAGTAAAGGGACCTGTTTTGAGAGTTCCTGCAGAGATTGCATCCTTGCTGCTCTGAGTGGGCTGCCACCATGTGCAGGTGGTGGGGATCCCATCCTATGGGAGGCAGGGGTCACCCTGCTCACACCGGGAGCTGCATAATTGGTGATACTTCAGATGAGCCTTCTGCATAGGCCAGGGATGGCATGTTGTAGTTACTCTTTGCTGACCAAAAGACAACGTACTTGGAGCAGTTCATTTGAAAGTCCTCGGTGTCTTAAGCAGGCATATCCTCAGGTGTAAGCTGCCTTTCCAGATTTGCTGCTAGCTGAAAAATGATGCCTTGCTTCTGAAAAATAAGTGTATTCTTTCCAAGTAGAAGATAAATAAAATTTGTTGTGGCTTCTAAGCTATTTCAAAAAGGTGAGAAAAAGTACACAGCTACCTAATTTTTGTTAGTTTTGGTCACAGAATCGTAGAATTGTTTTGTTTGGAAAAGACCTCTAAGTTTGCTGTGTCCAGCCATCAACCCCTCCCCAAAAAAAGCTAAACACGTCACCATCCCACAAGAGCATGTCCTGAAGTGGTGACTCCACTACCTCCCTGGGCAGCCCATTCCAGCTCCTGACTACACTTTCAGTAAAGACATTCTTCCTAATATCCCATCTAAACCTCCCCTGGTGCAGCTTCAGGCCATTTCCTCTAGTCCTGTCCTTATCTAATTGAGAGAAGAGGCTGCACCCACCTCACTACAACCTCCTTTCAGGGAGTTGTAGAGAGCAGTAAGGTCTCCCCTCAGCCTCCCCTTCTCCAAACTAAATCCGAGTTCCCTTAGCTTCCCCTCACAGGTCTTGTTCTCCAGACCCTTCACCAGCTTCATTGTTCTCCGCTATACTTGCTCCAGCAACTCAATGTCTTTCTTGTGGTGAGGGGCCCCGAACTGAACACAATACTTGGCATGTGACCTCACCAGTGCCAAGTACAGGGATCGCTTCCCTTCTCATACTGGCCACACTATTCCTGATGCAGGCCAGGATGCCCTTGGCCACCTGGGCACACTGCTGGCTCATGTTCAGCCAGGTGTCCACCAGCACCCCCAGGTCCCTTTCTGCCAGGGAGCTTTCCAGCCACTTCCCCAAGCCTGTAGTGTTACCTGGGGTTCTGACCAAAATGCAGGACCCGGCACTTAGCCAGCTGGTCATTTACTTGGGGCTGAGAGTGACAGTCATTCAAAGAGTTGATTTAGCTTTGATGATTGTTCCTGGTTTATAGGAAATTTTCAGGATAAGCACTCAGTGCAAAGATTTTTTTCTTATAACCACTAATATGGGATGTGGTTTAGTGGTGGACTTGGCAATGTTAGGTTTACAGTCAGACTTGATGATCTTTAAAGGTCTTTTCCAACCTAAACAATTCTATGATTCTCATATTGTGGTAACGTTTTAGTTTTGCATTGGTGAGGAGGTAAATGAGATCTTGTCCTGGCTCGCCCAGGGTGGGAGGCTCTAAATTCTGTGGGATGCTTTCTCTGCTCTACCCATAGAGCCTCTTCCCAGCGCTTGCAGCCTGTCTCAGGCTTCATTCTTTCATTTTCTTCTGCCTTTCACTTAGTCAGTCTCTGTAACTGAAATGTTTCCTAAATCATGGCACAACTTTTTTTGTTAAGAAATGTCATGTGTAGTCTTCTGACATAAAACATGATATGTAACTATAATTGGTGGTGAAACTGGAAATAGTGCTTGGCTTGGTAAATACTCCTACTTTTGTTTTTTGAGGCAGTTAGAGCAGGCCAGGCAATTTGTGGATTTTTAGCAATTGTAACGGTATTACCAGTGTGCATTGAGAGGGAACTGGATGTGGTATGGGGAGATGCTCATAATTGCCACACAATGGGCAGGGCACACTGCTTTTCTAGGGAAAGGTAAATTGGTTCTGCATGATGTGTTTTCTGCCTAGGTGCTTGTTAGACCTCTAAAATCTGAGTATATGCTGGCTGGGTACTAGTCTAGTGGTAAATATTTTTAGGACTGTGTCATCAGCAAGATGCAAGGCCAAGCCCTGTTAAGTTCACTTTTCCTGTTAACACCTGTGAGGAAGGACTTTGACATCTGCAGTTTTTGTTTGACATGACTTTGGTCTTTCCTGGCTGATAACAGAAGCTAGTAAAAGTACTACCTAGGAGCTCCTTTTTCAGTCTGGAGTTTAGTGGCCGGCCTGCCTGGTCTTCAGGAACTAGCTGGCTTCAGCTGGATTGGAGGCTGCCAAAGCCTCTCTCTGCTGTGCGGCTGCTTCCTGCACTGCTGCCTTGGCTGTCACCACTCATGTCTTCTTATTTTTTAGTAACTGCGGTGCCTTTCTCTTCCAGTAGCTGTTTATTCAGAATGGGCTAAATGCTTTCATGGTGTGCTAATTTTAAGAGCAATTGTCTAATAAATAGCATTGTGAGAAGTGTAACTGATCCTGGGCAACAGCAGTTGCTTGCAAGCTTTTGGATGGCAGCAGCAAAATCTTACTCTACGGTTAATTTATAGCAAGGGGGATATAGATGACACCAAGCTGTGGTTTCTCTTCCGATTAGCAGTTAGCGGTGTAACCTGGGCAACTGTCTCTGCTGACTTTTGTTATTGTGGTGGTTTTAAAATTTGTGACCCAAAAGTTTTTCCTCCTTGGCTCAGTGGCCACACACCTGGGAAGTTTGAAGAAGGGATATTCACAGAATGGCCCAAGAAAGAAACTATCTGCTAATTTGCTACCTAAAACTGGTAGGTCAGGCATGGGACAGTGTACATAGGTTGGGATCATCCTTCTCACACTTTCTCATCATACATGTCATCAGCTGGGAAGCTGGAGGCATCTCTGTGGTGGTCTTCAGCTGTGCTGCTCAGACAAGGGATCTGCAGCACTCATAAGGGCTCTGAGAGACTACTAAGCCAAACAAGCCTCATGGTAGGTGTAATTAGTAGGAGGCATCTGCCTCCTCTCCTGTGACAAGTTTATCCTTACATGGCTCTACAAGTATAAAAAGAAAATCCCCATAATGTCAAAACCCACCAGTCTGCAAGCTGGGAAGATGTTTGACATGTGATTACAAGTGATGTGCCCAAGGATTAAAACCTAAAGCCCCCCACTGATTTTTAACAGCATATAAGGCTAGCTTCATTTAAATCCACAGAGTGGGCTGCCTACTTACTAAAAGCATAGAGAGACAAAGGAATGTTTTCATGATCTGCCTCTCCCCTTTCTAGACAGAATATGTTTATTACAAAACAATAATCAACACTTCATTGAGTTTTTTTAGTGCGGTAGACACGTGGAGGCTGTTTCAGCGTCAGTATCCACGTACTTTTGATTGTTCAGATATACCATGGTACTTGGGAAGCAACCAAAAGCACTGAGAAGTCTGGGTTTCCCAGCGTGTTCCTGCTGAGCGCCTTGTTTGCTGTTGCCAACATTAATGGCAGCAGGCAGTGTGGGGCAGTGGCTTTGTTGGGTGCATTGCATCGTGAGCACAGATGCCTTGTGTTCACATAGACCCTCCTGCAAATATTGCCACTGGTCCCATGGTACGAGAGAGCTGGGGAGAGGCACACAGGTTTTCTTCCTCATGTCAAATTAAACATTTGCTCTGCAACAGCTGCCACCAAACCATGGAAGTAAGGTTCATGATGTAGGAGTTAGCTTACTTGAACTAGTGCAGATATCTCTAATTGAGATTTTTGCTCACTGACTTAATCTGGATACAGTGCAGGTTTGCTAATAAGGTGAGGAACTGTTATCTGTGGCAGAAATCTGCATTATGAAGACTCTGAGTTGCCAGCATTGGTTGGAGTAGTTACGGTTTTGCATGAGTCATTGTTTGGGGGGTTGAAGAAAGTTAATTGTCTCTCTTATCTCAGTGTGCAGTCTGACATTGTAGCAAAGTCTGCTAGGAACCAGTGAAAGGCAGACTTCTGCCTTATCCTCCACTGCCTGTTCCAGGTGGCTTTTCTTGTGCTGTCAGCAGTGCTCATGCTGTGGTGACCTGGTTTAGGGAGCTAAACTGGCAGAAAAATTAACCAGAAATTAAAATGTCAGTGTGCAAGGAGGGTGGAGGGCACAGATTTAAGTATCCTATTTCCTCAGTGTGTTTTGGAATAGCATAGCATTTTTTACCACTTATTTTTCTTCCCAGCAGCTGGATTTTTGACCAGAGTTTCATCAGCTTTATTGCTGGTTTTGACAGCAGGATGAAGAACATTAAATAAGGACTTTGTGATTGTGCTTCAGTGTTTCCATGAGGCATATTGGTGGAAAACCCTTTCGGGTTATAATCCTCTATTTTTTTCCAGGTTTCTCTAAACTCTGCTCGTTGTTGAAAGATGGGAGAGATAGAAGGAACGTACAGAGTATTGCAGACACCCGGCTCTCGTTTGGGTGTCCAGAAGACCATGGGAGTAAGTACCTTGGAGCCAGGACAGAACCTCTCTACTGCAATGGCATCATTGCCTGCCAAAATGCATGAGCGGGACCTACCAATCAAAATAAAGATGCTGGACAACACAGTGGAAGTACTTGACATTGAGGTAAGAGAGGTTTAAACATGATTTCAAGCACACTTAGCCTCTGATAATGTAAAGCTCACAGGAGCAGGGACGTTTTGAAGCAATACCTGAAGGGAGATTCCTGTAGAGATTTTACATACTTATGAGTAGTTAAATGAGTAGCACATCTTATTTTTAAAAATCTTTAATGTATTGCAGATGTTTTGTGTTTTTAACAGACTTTAAAAGCAACCACATACTGTATCAAGAAGCTTTAACTGTTATATGCTTTGTGGGAACACCAACTATCTTATGCCAAACTGTTCTTGCTTCCTGAGCCATGTGCAGCTTCTTTGATTTGGCAGCCAGGAGAGCAGAAGAGGGTTTTTATTGTTACCACTTTTTGTTAGTTATTGGAATGGTTTGTATCCTCTTCAAATAGGAGCAAGTTAACTTGAAATTTTTTGCTTGTTGCCACACTTTGGGATGGAGTCACTAGAAGGGTGTGGCAGTGTTTCTGAAAATTTGTATTTAAAAGTACGTTTGCTTAGCAAGTGGGGAAATCTACATTGAGAAATACAAACTGTGCTCAAACTGGGGTGGTTCTGTTTTTAAGCAATGAAAAAAATTGTTCAACAAACTCTTCTAATTCTCACCATTGACTTCAGACTTAAATTTTAGCCCGCCTAAAGATCTGTTGCTAGAAAACAGCTTTGTTCTAGTGAAGATACTCAGCTATCAGATATTCTACCTTAGTATCAAATTGACTTTATAATTAGCACTCATAGCCTTAGTTTTTTGCATAGACTTAAATAGGATTTTCTAAATAGGGTGAAAAAGATACCTGTGGAGCTCTGAAGAAACAGTGGCTTTGAAGGATGTCTTCTGCAGATTGATGTCCAGCTGTTCAACTCTCAAACATGAAATTTGATTTTTCAAATTTTTTTTTATTTAGATTTTTTTTTGGTTAAGTGTGAAGCTATGCCTGTATCCTCCAACCTGAGGACACAGTGTACAGCAAATCAATCTGCCTCTCACTGTGTAGAGCACAAAGACATCTTTTTTAATTACGGTAGAATTTTGTTTTTAAAACATCTACTGACTTTGATTCTTTTGGAATGTGATTTTTAAAATTTTTATTTTTTTCAAGAGGTGTAGATGTCGGTACTTCTGTGTTTTGATTCTAAGAAAAAAAAAAAAAGAGGAAAACCAAGCAACTCCTGAACCCTGTAATTTTGAAAATAAGTACAAGTCTACTGCAAGCTGTTAAAATCAAGAAACAATTTATAAGTCTTCATTCCTGCCTTCTTATGTGAAGTCAGTGACTGGAAATCTCCTGTATATTAGCACAGATGCTTTCCTTCTCTTCCTTGTGATATTTCTACCAACTCTGTCTGCTTTTCTCATGCAAATCTTCCACTTTCCTCAGTAACCTTACCCTCTTCATCTTACTTTATAACGCTTAATCTGTCTCTCTCTGACACAGTCAAAGCCTGCTTTATTGTCTTTCATCTCCTGCTGAAAGTCCTTTGACTATGCTCACCTCTGACAACCTCAGAGTCCTTTTTCACCTTCACAGTCACTGATGCTTGGGTGGCTCTGTGGTCCCTTCCTGGAGCTCTGTGCTGGCTTCTCCACCGGTCCCTAACCTCTGGGCACTCTCCTTTGGTTCCCCTCAGTTCTGGTCTGCACTCAGTACAGTTTGTCACTTTCACGGTATCTTCCTTTTTGAAACTGTCTTGACCTGATTGTGCTTTGCCTATTGGAGCAGTCTTGACTGTTTGTCCTTCCAGTTAACCTTCATTGCTCTCTGGCTTCTATTGTAGGTCCAGTTTAGCTCCGTCCTTAATCCCTTGTCTTATCTTACAGCACTTCACTGTTAGTCTTGCCACTGAATGCAAGTTCACCTGTGGTTCAGTTCTTTATATCTCAACTCTTGACTGTCTCTTGGCTCTAAATAAAATCAGCCTTTGCCTGATGAAACTTGGTTTTGGTATTTATGTATCAACATCAAACTTAACTTGTAAAAAACCATAAATTCTTGTCTCACATTATTTTTCGACTGCTGTGAGGTATACTCCAGTCTCACCTGTCTGACTAATAATGTTGTTTCTATTCACCTCTGATTCCTTCACTTCCTGTAGTGGGTTATCTCCTGCAGGCACACTGTACAATCTCTGTGATGGTACTGTTTAACCAAGCAGCTAAAACTCATGCCTTCCAGGACCACCTCATTTCACACCTTCATTCATGTGATCATCTTCTTGTTGGCTTTTGCCTCTTTGGTCTTGCTGCATGTGTACCTGTTTTGCATGTTGCAGTAAGAGTCAACCCGCTCAATCATTGTTCCCAGCAGCGGTTGCCTGATCATTTTTTTGCATGGCTCCACTGGCTCCCTCTCTTTATAGCTTCAAACATAGGTTGCTTATCTCTGCTTTCAAGCTCCTTCAGGGCCCTCTCTGTAGTCTTCTGCAAAAAGGTGCTTGGCTTCATCCCCTAAATAGGCCACAATGCAGTACCTTTGTTGTTGTTTTTTTCCCATCATGATGAGAGGTTTCCCATAATTAGAAACTATCTTAGTTTTCTCTTTTATGACATCCACAGAAACATCTGAATTTGGGTAGCTGGCATGCTTGAGGCTATAGTTAATATTGTACCCTCTTTAGGAGGTCAGTCAGAACTGAAAAACTTTAGAAACTTTTGCCTGATGTCCTAAGTGGTGAGGAGAAGGGGTCATCCTTTGCTCATCCGTAGAGCATTGAGCACAAAAAGGTTCATAGTCAGCAACTGTAGCATTAGAGTCCTACACTGCCTACATCATTGCCTTTCATTTTTGTATAAATGAGGTAGCAAATGATAGCAAACAGGACAGGGATGAGGTACTAAACTCTTGCCTTCCAATTTATTTGGTGGACTGGCAGGACAGCAGTAACTGCTGACTGCTGTTCATGATGGAAAATTGAAATTTTTCACTTGGGGGTTGAGGGCAAGAATTAGGAAAAGTCAGGCAGATCTGCTGAATAGGTGGTGTGGGCTAGCACAGATGATTTATGTTGGTTGGGATTTTTGGGTTTTGTTGGTGTTTTTGTTTGTTTGCTTGTTTGTTGGTGTTTTTGTTTTGTTTTAACAAAACAATGAGAGAAATTCATGATTAAGCAGCTGTCCTAGAGGTATTGAGGCTCTGACTGCAGTGCTGCTTGCCCACTCCTCTGCCTTTTCTTTTTTTTTTTCACTGAGTGTGGAAATGAGTGGTGGTGGTGTCTTAATTACCTGCTTCATGGGGTTTGTGTTTTTGAATCAGGTCTGCAATAATTTTTTAGTGTAGTGGGATACGAAGGCCTTTCTCATAGGCGCTCTTGGCACTGCCTTTTCACGGAGCTGTAGCTTATGGCAAAAGGCACTTTGTTTGGTTTGGTTTGGTTTTCCCAATGCAAATAATTTTCCCTTCTGTCTCTAAGAACTATGGCAAATAACTTTTTACTGAGAAAAGTGGTGTGTCAGTGGAAGAGACTGACTAGGCACAGTGGTCAGCTTCTGGAAAGGGGCCTTCTTTTTGCCGTGTGGTAGCAAAGCTGATGCAGGAGCCCTGTTCACTGCCTTGCTTGTGAAGCTGCCTAAAATGAGCCACATCAACAATTTCAGTGGTACAGGATAAACAGAGTAGCAGTAAAAAGTTTCAATGCATGTAGCTTTTTTTTATTATTGCCTTCTTTCTCCAAGGTGCATTTAAAACACTTAAGTTATCTCCTGGCAGGTGTTGGTGGATTCTCTCACTTAATAGCTCTTCCCTGGCACTTGGGGTTTTTAACTCACCAAACAGCAAGAAATAAAAGAGACTGACAAAGTGGCATAATGGATGGGAACAAAATAGGAAAGGACAGTCTTTCCTTCATGTTATTGTTGTATCTAGAACAATGTATTAAAAGTTCTGTGTGGCTGCATTCCACTGCCGTGTGTCTAAAATCCTCTGTGTCTGTTTGCTCTCACCATCAGTACTGTAAGGGTTTTATTTCTAACTATGAATTTTGTTAATTGGTAAGAGGGAGCTGTTATTTAAAGGGCAGAGCTCCTCTCCAGGGAGTCTGTCATGAATTTTAGAGGATCCATAACTGTTTACAATAATTAAAAAAAAGGAAATTGGCTATATATGTTGTGGATTTTTTTTTCCCTCCTCTCTAAAAGCAGTAAAGAGAATGAACCATACACATCCAAAGCTAGACTGGAATATTAATTATTTTAATGAATTGTTTTTTTTTCATTTTTTATGGCCAGCTTGTTTAGTTCAAATTTTGCATGTGCCATATCACGGGGTACTTGTCCTCTTCCCTTCAAGCCAAATCTGTCCAGATGGGTGGTTTTGCAGACTACTAGGTGAATGATCACAAGATTCAATTTCATTCAGACCCTGGGCACCCTTCAAAGTAATCAGAATTTTACAATGGAAGTTCTGCCAGCATTCCTGATTTTCTTAAGAGATTAAAGTTGGAGGCCTTTGATCAGCATAAAAAATATGGCAGACTCTTTAAGTAGAAGGGCCTGGGCTGGGATTAATGTGCCAAAATGACCACTTGATGAAATTATACTTGTCTGGTGCTGTTCATGGAAGAAAATAAAATGTGCTGCAACAAAGGATGATTTAGGCTATAGGAATTTAGTTTATAGGAAGCTGTGACTTACACTTGCTGAGAGATTTTGCACTGATTTGTGGTAGAGTTGGAAGAGCAGTGTATTACAGTGACAGACCTATGGTCTGTCAGAGTACATACAGCATGTGTGCCTGGTTTAGAGGAAACAAGGGGTCTTTTTGCATGGCGTAGCTGGAAGGAGAGTGGTACTGATGGTAGGTTAGAGTCTGGTGCTGTCTTAAAGCCCCAGTAAGAGAAATAGCATGTTTAGTCAACAAGAAAGGGGTCAGACTTGCTGCATCTTCCAGCTTCTTTTTCTAAGGCAGTACTTTTCGGGGGGATCTGTAGACAGCCAGTCTATGAGGTCTGCCTTTCTGACCTAGTTTTCTCTTTGCATTTGCTTATAAGACATTTCATGGCATTGCTGCTATGGTGATGTTTAATAATTGATTTATATGTTGTTCCTTATGTAGGAAATGTGTGCTTTTTTTCTTAGATGTTTTATGCTCTATGCTATGAGGAAGTGCCTTGCAAAAAAAAGTTTAGATGTTGATACTTCAAGTTTGCCAGACCCTGGGGAGAACTTGGCGTCTCTTCTGTTGTGTGTACTTCCTCTTCTCCTTCTGCCTGAACATAAAAAGAAATTTGGGAGTGAAAAATATTTGTGTTATAGTTGGATTTTTCTTTATTTTCACCTGACAGAGAGTGAATTCTGTAGAACTGTAATAGCTACAGTAAGATCATAGTACAGTTCTTAGCGCTCAGCAAGCCAGGTGTATCTGCCTGCCTGTTTTACTCAAGGGCAAAACTTAAACTAGAAGTTTTTTTCTTTCTGATGTTCTTTGTCAGGTTGCTTTGAGCACACAAGTTCTTTCTTTTTTAAATACAATGAAGTAACTTGCTTCTCAATAAAACGTATTAATAGTATGAGTTAACTTGATGTTGGTTTGAATTTGCCTTAGATTTCAGCTAACTTGTGCTGGGATTTCAGTTTTGTCCTGCAGCCTCACCATGCTCTGAAGTTATTCGCCACAGATCAGGCTAGCACAAGTGTTCTTGTGCCTCAAAGCATGAAGCTGGGCCTTGGGAAAATGCTTATTTCATTTTGTCAGGATTTTTACTGCTTTTTGTGTTTCTGCCAGGCCTGTTGTTTCCTTGGGCATGGCCCAGTTTCTTGAAGGTTGTTGTACCTTTTCTCATTTTCTTACCAAGTACAAGAAAGATGGAGCATGTTCTGCATCCCTGCGGCATTGTGCATTGTGTTCCTCTCCGGCATCCTGGCTTGTATCAGAAATAGTGTGGCCAGCAGCATGAAGGGAGTGATTGTCCCCCTGTACTTGGCACTGGTGAGGCTGTGCCTCAATTCCTATGTTTAGTTTTGGGCTTCTCATTGTAAGAAAGACATTGATGTTCTGGAGCACGTCCAAAGAAAGGCAATAAAGCTGGTGAAGGGTCTAGAACACAAGTCTTAGGAGGAGCATCTGAGGGAACTGGGGTTGTTTAGCCCAGAGAAAAGGAGGCTCAGCCTTCACTCTCTACAACTACCTGAAAGAAGGGTGTAGCAAGGTGGAGGTTGGTCTTTTCTCCCAAGTAACAAGTAACCCATTCAGTCATGCCATTGTAGAAGGCTATCAGATTAGTCAAACATGACTTCCCTTTAGTAAACCCGTGCTGGATACTCCCAATAACCTTTTCTTCCATGTGCTTAGCGATGATCTCCAGAATGATCTGCTTTATCACCTTTCCAGCGATGGAGGTGAGCCTGACTGGTCTGTAATTTCCACGGTCTTCCTTTTTGAAGACTGGAGTGACATTGGCTTTCCTCCAGTTCTCAGGAACCTCTCCCATTCTCTGTGATCTTTCAAAAGTGATGGAGAGTGACAGAGCAACATCAGCCAGCTCACTCAGCACTCATGGGTGCAGCCCCCTGGGGCCCAGGGATTTGTGTCTGTTCAGTTTACCCCAACTGATTTCTAACCCAATCCTCATGGACCAGTGGAGAGTCTTCCTCCTTCCAGGCTTTCTTTCTTACTTCCAGGGTCTGGAACTCCGGAGGGCTGGTCTTAGCAGTGAAGACTAAAGCAAAGAAAATATTCAGTAACTTCACCTTCTCTGAATCTCCTGTCACCAGGGTACTCGCCTCATTCATCAGTGTGCCCACATTTTCCCTCTTCTTCCTTTCACCACTGATGTATATGAAGCAGTTTTTCTTACTCTTTTTTTACTTCCGTTGCATCCCTACATACCCTGACAACATTCCTAAAATTCTCCCAAGAGACCAGTCACTTCTTCCATGTGCTTTGACCTTCTTCCTTCCACGTGAGTTTTTCCAGCACCTCCTTACTCATCCATGCTGGTCTTCTGCCTTCTCTAGTTGATTTTTTTTTTACTCAAAGGAATGCACCTATCTTGAGCTTGGAAGAAGTGATGTTTGAGTATCAACCATCTCTCTTGGGCTCTCCTACCTTCTAGATTCTTAGCCCAAGGGATTCCTTCTAGTAGGTCTTTGAAGAGGACAAAGTTAGCCTTCCTGAAGTCCAGGGTCACAATCCTACTTAGTGCCCTGTTTCTTCCTCATGTGATACTAAACTGTACTATGTCTTGATCACGAATGCCAAGGCTGCCCCCAACCTTCACGACCCTGACCAGACCCTCTTTATTTGTTAATAGAATTTCCAGCAGCACACCTCTCCTCATTGACTCTTCCACCACATCTGTCAGAAAGTTATTGTCAATGCACTGCAAGAGCCTTCTAGACTGAGTATGCCTTGCTGTGTGGCCTTTCCAACAATCAGGGTGCTTGAAGTCACCTGTGAGCACCAGGAGATATGATCTTGAGGCTGCTTCCAGCTGTAGAAGTATCCTCAGTCTGTGGAAGGTCTCATCAAAATCCTCTTCCTGGTTTGGTGGTTTGTAGTAGAAACCCACAACAGTTTCACCTATATGTGTGTGCCCCTTAATTCTTACCCAAAAGCTTTCAACACATTCTTCATTCCCCTCTGGGTAGAGCTCAATGCGTTCCAGTTCTTCTTGCATATAAAGAGCAACTCCACCACCTCACCTTGCTGGTCTGTCTTTCCTAAACAGTACATGACAACACTGCAGTCATGTGAGCTATCCCACCGTGTTTCTGTGATTGCAATGAGATCATGGCCCTGTGGCCGTACACAGATCTCCAGTTCCTCCCCATGCTGTGTGCACTAGTGTATAAGCATTTCAGAGAGGGAGCTGAGTGCATAGTTTTCACTCTTGATGGGTGAAAGGCCTTCTGGTTCTCGGAAATGCTGGAGGAAGCAATCTAACGGATTGTACGTGCCTAATGACTTCCTGCGGTTTGGAGAGAGTGTTTTCAGCTCGTGCATACTGAAAAATGCTGCTTATCAGTGACTTCTTACAGTAGCATTAGTACCCCTAAGAACTCTGTTGGAGCTGAAACAGAAATTATGCATCTTAAAATGCTGTTATTGAGCAGTTTTTATATGACTTTTCAGAGACATTGTCCTTGCTGTGAGCTGTGACAAACCCCGAGTACGTTGCCAGCGTTATGGCACCGTGGCTTCTTTGGCAGGATAATGCAGCCTGCTTCTGGCTCTCTGGCAGAGCCAGGCTCTGGCATGAGCTGCCCTCCTGCCTCTCCCTTTCTCTCTCTTCACCTGCTTAGACCTTCCTTTCATAAAGCCTTTTCTCCTCTCTTGTGCTGTAAAAGTATTAACAGCTTAAATATGTGGGAAGTGGGAGGACAGGCTGCTTATGAATCCTATTAAGCGCTGTACTGAAGGAATCGAGATGCCGTGTTAGTCAGCTCAGTGTTTTTCTTCCCTGCCTGAGAAGAAATAGTCAAAATTCCAGAAAGTTATAGCCAGATGTTTGTCATTGCTCTGGTTTGACTCTCCTAAATATGGCAAATAAGCTGCCTTAGAACTTATTTTTGTCTAACCTCAGAAGAGAAAGTTAGTAATTCACTATTTAAAATTTGCCATTTTTGTAAGGTTTAAAAGGAGAGTAACTGAAGCTTTGCAATTTGTGTACTCTTTGATTCTACTGTTTATTTTTTAGACCTGTTATTTTGTGTTTGGGGGCTTGAATTTTTTGATGCTATGTAGGAATGTGGAATTGGGTGGGGAAAGGTAAAAATGCAGCCATTTTATTGACAGACATTTGGTATATGTGTGGGGGTTTTTTTTCTTTTTTTTTTTAATGGGAAGATGTGAACTTAAATTGTATTATAAACCAAATTTCACTGCTTTACAGTTCTCTTTATATTATATTATATTGCAGCAAAGGAGAAACAGTCTGAATATTCCTGTATGAAAAGTTTATTATATTCACATATTGTAACTTAAACAGAAACCATTTAGTAAAATGATAATCAAGCGATATCACAGTCCTTGAAATATGAATGTAGTGGATTGAGTTGGTGACTGTGTGGCTGTGGTACACTGCAGTGGGTACACTGCATGAGCAGGTGGAAATCTTCTCTTTTTAGGAGTTCAGAAGAGTGAACTGAGGAACAGGAAGAGAGACACATAGCTTAACACCAAGTTGTTGTAAAGCTGAACTCTTTTTAAGCTTTATTTAATTTTTTGTAAACATACTGAGAACTTTCTGCATGTAAGTGTTCTGTCTGGATGAGATCTGATAAAGTAAACATATGTGCAGTGGTACAATTCTTGTACTTAATTCCTTTTGGATGCCTTTTGAAGTAGCTGATACACAACGTTGTAGAGAAAACTGTTACCTGTTAGCTTCCTTACTAATTCCAATTATGTGTTGTCATCACTAATAAAGAAAGGAAGGACTGTTAGTTTCTTAGGCATTTGTACAGAATTCAGGTGTTCATTTATTTTTTCATAATCTAGTGATGGATAGTGAAAATCAGCTGACATTAGTCTTATGCCATTCTATCAGAATGACTGTGAAGAATGCTTTATTCAAGAAAAAAAAAAGTAATTCTCAGGAATCCTCATCTGGGTGTGGTGTGGGTGACATTCAGAATTGGGTCCACAGGTGGATAATTCTGTAGAATATATAGAACCTGAAAGGGGAAAATAACAAACCCAAGAAACAACTCACAGTCAGCTGAAGGGCATCTATAGAAATGCTGTGTGCTAAGAGGCAGTTCAGAGAAATTTTAGGTTAGTGCTACTGGAAAAAGAGACTTGACCGAGCATGACATCTCTTGGTATTCAGAGAAGCATGGCCTTTTGAACATGCATTTAAGTAAACAGGGTTGCAAAAGCACGCCTGTGTGTCATCTGCTTCTCTTTGCAACAAAATGCATTTCTGGCAAGAGCAACATTGTGTGAGAGGGAGACCATATAAACTGAATATTAAAAAAAACGTGCTCTGGTAAGGATACCTAGTGTAAAAGGTTTACTTTCCAAGACTGTGTTGTTGGATATGGAGGGGGGAAGATCCCTCTATCTGACAGATCAGTCATTAATTAACAAAAAATAAGAATTTTTAAAGATAAGGAAACGGAAAAAAAGGAAGAGTATTGAGCTGCCAAGTAGTCTATATAGTGAGTTCTGAGACACTCCTGGAAGTCTTTGAACAGCTCCTGCATTTACTGATGTCTTGTCCTGAGCTGCAGGGTCAAAATGCAGGTGGAAACAGAAATCAGGCTCTACTGAAGAGCGGGATACTCCAATTTAGAATCTCCTTTTGCTTGTAGTAGAACTCGATGACTTTTTGACATGTTTTTAATGCTGTGCTTGGGTTTTGCACACATTCCTGTATTTTGGAGTGCTCTTGTGATGGTGAAAGCGTGTTTGAAAACATTACTTCAGAAGTAGTTTCTTCCCAGCCTCATGGCAGATAAATAGGAAATGAGGTATTTTGACTATTAATGCCTCCTCTCTGCTCAGGCCAGCCTCAAGAGGTGATGTTTCTCCAGTGATCATAAAGGATGGGAGCTCAGTTGCAGGCCTGCTTTCCCACCACCAAGATCTGCACTGATGTGTTTGACATCTCTGCTTACCTGAGTTGCTCTTCCCATCTTGTCACCCCTGACAGAAGGCTTAGGCACAGCACTTGGTGGAGCATGAGTGCAAAATGGGAGTGGTAAAATACCCATTTTAGTTTAAAAAAGCAAAAAACGACACTGTCGAGACTCTATAAATAAAGACCTGTCTGACATGTACTTTGACTGAAATCATGAAGGTCAGGCATCACCGTACCCCTCGGTCCACTTCATGGGTAGGTAGCCCAAAGTGAGAGGTGTAGGGAAGACTGCTGCTGGAAAGGGGGAGGTTAACAAAGCTTTGGCCTTATCTAATCTGTTCTGCAGGTATTTATTAACACATTGCCATGGTATCAAAGCTCTGCTCAAAGTACAGTGGGGAGTGATGTTAGGTCAGCTGGTACAATTTCAGTTTTGCATAAAAGGAAAGATCGTTTTGACCTTTCCTGTAAAAATCCCTAATCTGTGTAAAGAATCTTTCATGATTGTCTTATTTCATTCATGTTTCAAACTGTTTCCTTCAGGCAGGCTTCCTTAAGTAGTGTGCCAACCTAGAGTACTGTAACACCTTGCAGGGAAAGCCCAGGCCAAATCTGGTTGTTATGGGCATGGATGATGGTTTTGAGGCAAAAACATAATTGAAGACTACCAATTTTATTATTAGTTGGTTTGGGGGTTTTTTTTGGGTTTTGTTTTTTTTTATGAACAAAGGGAATCAAAGTCATGTCTGTGTTTAAAATTACTTAAAGCCATACATTTTTATTATTATACCCATACATGCATATAAAGTGATGCTTTAGTGCACTCACTAAAGTGCAAGTTCCTAGAGTACCTATAGTCTAAATGCATGGTTTGCACAAGAGTGTGGGGTCTTCCAGCCAAGTTCAGTGGGGGGGAAGTGGAGATCATCAGTGTCCTAACAGTTCCTTAGCTTTATTATACTGTTTTACAGCTTGTATGAACAAAGTAGGTACTTAGATGTTCTGTTATGAACCTTAATTTCTTGAAGTGGAAAAAAGCTTTTTTTTTTTGAGAACGGAGATTAATGGCATGTTGCCTATTTTGACAGCAGGACATTTTTATAACAAGACACTTGTATTGTCCTTGGTTATTTTAGCCACCAAGTTGTTTAAAGGCTTGAAATAGTGCAGGTATTTAACATAGTATGCTGAAGAGGCTGAGCCTGTTCAAGTGTGCGCTCACTGTTTGAGGCAGACTGTCAGTGTGACATTGCTCTGGCCCGTTGCAGATTATTTGGAATATTATGAGTTCTAAAAACTGTCCCAGCACCATCATTAGCACAATTTTTCAGGCATTTCCACTGCCATGATCCCCTCTGCATGGGATCAGCCACCCCAAAGCAGATGCTTTATGTGAATGTGTAATTATTATCAAGCATCAGCTCGGGTGCCAACTGTCAAGCAGCTGCAGCATCCTGTGAAATTTTTTCCAGTGATGTGGTCCAGGGTTTTAACTTGGGTGATTTACGTGTTCCCCAGATAGTCTAGAGCAGCATATGAAACACAGGTATTGGGTAGTTTATGTTTTTATTCTTCTTTCCAGGTAATGAAAGTGAGGATTTTCTGCTTGACACAACATAATTTTTATGTAGGTTTCCATGTGCTGTTTGTCTGTAGCGCTTGTGGACTGTGTGTTGGTTGAATGCTTAACTGTGGTGGTGTTTCATTTTGAGTGCTCCAGACATTTCAGCATGCGAGTACTTTTGGAACTTGGAACCATTTTTTGTCTCTAAGTGCTGTCTACCTCAGTATACATTTCCCAATCTCGTTCACATGTTTCCCTCCCTCTTGGGTATCTTTTCCCATGTCAACAAATTATTGTTTTCCTACTTTCAGGAATCCAGCACATCTAGCCACTCTGGAAAATCGTGTTTGTCAGATAGAGCTGGTTCATTTGGCAGTGAAGTGCTCTAACAGTGATTGAAGCGTTAAATAATCACAGCTTTTAAAGCTAACCTTAATTAAACGAGCCAGAGGCTTACGTTTCTAGAATGTTTTATCTGGCTGTGAATTCTGTTTAAAAAAAAAACAAACCAAAAACAACAAACAAACCAAAACAACACCCCCACCCCCACCTCCCCCCCAAAAAAAGAAAACAAAAACAAAAACAAAAAACCCAAACAACAAAAACCCACCACAAAAGCAACCACTGAAATCTTAGGACAAAAAGTCCTGGGGAGGGGAGTTTTAGAATTTATTTATTTTTTAAACAAAAAATTATGACCAATATGCACTCTAATAATGTAACTTGAAATAGCTCAAAAATTTGAATTTGTTTTTTTGCAGCTTTCATATTTGAGTAAATTTGATTTCAATGTTGTGTAAAAATATACACTCTTCATGTGTCATGCTCTTCTTTTTGAAAAGTATATTTTCAAGGTGAAAATCTACACTATCTGATTTCATGAAGAAGTTACAAAGTAATTTTCAGGGTGGCAGTGTATTCCCAGAGTTCAATCTGTGACTGTGAAGTAAGAAAAGCTGTACAGGTCAGATGTGCATGTTCGTGTTGCTCTGACAGCGATGCTTTTTAGGGTTCAGGGGCTGCCCTGCCAGCAGAGTGATGGTCCAGGCTGCGGTCATGGGAAACCAGGTCTGGCAATAGATTTGGCTTCCTTGGAATGAGCTGGGATCTGGTTCTCCCAGTGCCACATAGAAAGGCTGCCACTGCAAATGGGAGATCTCTGATACACTCGCAGCTGGACTATGCTCCCTTGGGTGGTAAAAAAATGTTTGACCAGAAAAAAAAAAAAAAAAGTGTTCATACCAATGGCTAGGGTAGAAAATGGGAAGAAGTTTCACAAACCATATGTGCATGCTGGGTTGACTCCCAGCGCTGACCCGATTCTGGAAGAAGTCAGGATTGTTGTCTTCGGTATGTGGCAAGGAGGGACTGCAGGGTTGTGAAGCAGCAGGAAGGATTTTGTACAAGAGTCAAAACCCCTGATACGAAAGGTTGTGCATCTGATGCTGTATAAGCTGTTAAATGCACTGCAACTCTTCTTGGTGTTGTCTTAGTAAAATAATCTGTAGTTGGGACCTGTCAATATATGAGTGAATAAAAGAAACATGTATTTATATGCAAAGTACTAAAATTGAAATAACTGAAGCTGGAAGTTATTGTTAAACATTCAGATGTTTGAAATAGCATTTAAGCAGCATTGCCTGAGCACGTGAAAACAGAGTTTGATACATCTGTTGTTACCAGGTACTCATTTATGTGGTGACACAGGGGCCGTTTTCATTTGAGTTACTTTTCCCAATCAAAAGTGAATAAACTAATAAAGTACTGAAAAAGAAGGAAGTTATGTTTTTGCTTTTCCAGTTTGCAGATTACAAACTAGATCTAGAGCTGTAAGGTGGTCTTTTTTTAGCCATGAAAACAAGAAGGTAATCAGTGGTATTCTGTGCCATGTTCTATTATTTCCTTCTTTATAGTAAATGTGATTTAAGTGTAAACCCTGTATTCATAAATGCAGCTTTTGCTTATATGTAGCATTAATGGTAGTTATTATTAGGAAGTTTTGAAGGTGTGTTTTATGTATCATGCTGCATTTGGATGGAGTTCTAACAGATTACCAAGGGACCATAGATAAACAGCTATAAACTCACAGAATTGTTTGTATATTTCTGACTGAGAGGAAATAACAAGTCTGTTGTAACTACTATGTTTAGCTGCTGATTATATTTTTTTATTATTATTATGCCAAAAGATGAAAAATCACTTTTTGTTAGGAAGACCACTAAAGTGCGCCAACAAAAAAAAATAAAAATCCATGAATGGTGAAGGGGTCTTTATTTAAATGAGTTCAGTTTACTTTTCATGCCTGTGCTTTTCATTGGCTGCTTATGGGGCACTCAGTGTTGGCCACCTGTCAGTGTTAATGTCAAATATAAACTTCTTCCTCTCATGCAAATACACTATTTACTGGAGGATTTGGTCTACCAACAGTTGCAGATTTCTGTAATACAAATCCAAGGTCAGCTGCTGTTTGATGAAGTTGAAGGCCGTTGGTTCCTCTGACTCCACAAAAGTTTCCATTCTATACTCTGCTTTATAACTCTACCTTTTTTTCCCCGACTCTTGGCTTTGAACTGATCTGCCCCCTTCCCCCAGCTTAACTGCTGCCAAAAGTGGATTTTGGTTTTGGAAAGTTTGAGCAAGGGCAGTTTGTCCATTTTGGAATATGAGAATACTACTTATTATGAAAATACTGGAGTATTTTTGGGTTTTATTTTAAAATAAAGTGGAAGCAGAAAGTTAAGATGTCCTGGAAGACATGCTTTGGGAGTTACTGAGGAAGAATTGGTTTTGATAATGCTGAACTATGGTCTACTGAAAATCATAGGCTGTGCATTCCTGATTTGCTTTTCTGTCTTTCTGAGCTAAAATGTTAGGACATGGGGAGGATCTGCCATGTAGGTGATGATATTTATTTAGGAAATTGCAGTTGAGAAGATAAAAATAACTTGTTCTCACTTTTTTTTTAATTATATATATTTTACTCCTCTCTAGAAGTTGCTAACACTGAATATGTTTACTTTTCTGACTGAAGATACCTTCTCCATTCAAGAAACTTCACCTTAAAATGCTTCTTCCTATTAATTTCTATTCCTGTCTCAGTTTAGCACTGAGCCTGGTTGGAAGGTGTAACTATTCCTGTGTGTGGGCAAGGGATTGCCACACAAGTGTTTTGCCAGTGCCGGGTCCTCTGTAGCTTCACTGCCTGTCAGCATACCCTGCTTTCACAGCTCTGAGGGATCTTTGCAATCTTGATCTGAATATACACATTTATTTTAAAAAAATCTATTGTACTGAACAGTTTTCTAATGTTAAAATAGTCTGTAGTACAGAGCTGAGTCACTAGTCACTTCTGTTAGCTGCCTATTTATTTATATTTTTTTTACCCTGTGGATTGTTGTTTTTTTCTTTCTTTTTTTATGGGGAATAATTCAGTAATTCAATAATATCACTAGTTGTTGTCCTGGCAGCATATAAAGAGTAATTGAGAAGTTTGGAATGGAAAGTATGCTGTCTTGTGAATTTGTATTGAAAGCGGGACCTTTCTGAAATGCATTCATGCAGCTACTTGCCCTGATGTCAAAATTGCAGTAATTAATTGCTTAAAAGATTTTGCTTTGTGCTGCTTTATGCGTATTAAATAATGACATGGAGCTACCCACTATGTAACTTTCATTTTTGTGAACTTCAAAATGTTACAAGAAGCTTTTCCTAAAGGATGGTTATAAATATAACAATTTGAGGAACTAAGTGGCTCTAAGAGTTTTCTCACAGCATTTGAGACATAATGATAAAAGATTGCCTTCTGTCCAAGCTTTTGTAGCCAATTTTTATTAGAATATCAAATTAAATCAATACTGCTCCTCTAAAATGTAGCATCGTTGTTGTTGGTTTATACTTTGAAGGAAGTACTATGAATTGATATTAATCTTAGAGTGAGAGTTTTCTTAACTTGTTTTTGTAAATAAAACCCAAAGTTGATAGCACAGTCAAAATAATGTTATACTTTTGATATTTGAATGGTACCACCTCCAGCTGCCTGTAGAAGGCCTCAGCAACATCCTCTTCCTGGTTTGGTGGTCTGTAGTAGACACCCATAACAGTTTAGCCCATATTTGTGTGCCCCTAAATTCCTACCCACAAGCTTTCAACATGTTCTTTATCTCACCCTGTGTAGAGCTCATTGCATTCCAGTTGCTCTTGCACATAAAGAGCAACTTTACCACTGACAATATGTAGTCATCCATGACAACATTCCAGTCATATGAGCTATCCCACCACGTCTCTGTGATTGCAATGAGATCATGGCCCTGAGACCATAAATAGATCCCCAGTTTCTCCTGCTTATTCCCCACACTGTGTGCACTGGTGTATAAGCCTTTCAGAGAGGGAGCTGAGTGCATAGTTTTTGCCTGGCCCTGATTGCTGCTGGCTCCCGGAGGCTCTCTCCTCTCTTTTCTCAGGCTTCCCTGGCTCTAGGAAACCCCTGTCTGGCTCTGACTAGCGTGCACCCACGGAGCTGGTCCCTTGCTCTTTGCAGTCTGAGGAACTGGATAATTTCTCTTGACTTGCAGTTCTATTTGGGCACCTTGGCATCAGTGGCCTGATCCAGGGTGATACAAGAAACTTTCTGAATGAATGGTGTTTGTGACAGGTGAATTTGCCTGACCTGTGCTTCACACCCATGGCTGCCTTTATACATAATTGGGTCTTGTGAAAGTGTGAATGAGAACAAGCCAATCTTGTGTCATTCTCTGTCCTTTTGTTTCTGTACTTTCCTCTTGGTTATAGCGTTGGATTTAGCCAGCTCCATTCACAGCAGTGCGATTAGCAAAACTATTTCAGATTTGCAGTACTGCAGAGCTAGCCTGTGTTTTCTCACTGAAGTTTTGGGTGTTTTTTTTGAAGTGGTACACAGAGGCACTTAGCTAAATTGCACAGTTCTAAAAACATCAACAGTTAATCTCTTTTTCCTGTAAGAAGCAGTTGCTCTTGAATTTTTATGCATCTTGGTGCTGTAAAACAATTTCCCCAACGTTCGCATCTTTTTTACTTCTTTAAACCCTTTCTATTTTAACCTAAAGTGGCACATTCTCTTATTAGATATTTTCATTTTAATTTTATTAAATTACTCTAATTCTATTACTAATTTACTGTAATGCTTAATACTTTTAAAAAGATATGCTGTTCTGAGTTTAAAGAGTCAATTACAGAACTGTGTGCCCGCTTTGATGGGAAAGTTGTAGAGTCTTCTGGAACTCTGACTTTTCCAAATAAACATGTCCTTGGTGGCCTGATGCTCAAGGTGTGTTCTGCTGGATCACGTGGCTGAGTCTCTGGTCCCTGTTACTGAAGTTCAGAATCACTTCCATGGCCCAAGGTAGAACATGGATGTCAGTGGCCATACTGCCTCCTTCTGCAGCCTACACTAGCCATCCTGCTAGCTTTTTTCCATTGCTGGAATGGGTACCAAGGGATGCAAAAGCCCTTTGAATTATTTTCATGGATGGATATGAGAGTTCATAAATGCTGCTTTTCTTGTGGCTGCTACAGTCATGCAATAATAGATGCTGAGAGCAAGCTCATATGTTTTAATAAGCAGATCCAAGCACAGTTGTTTTGGGTGTGCTGTGACAGTTTCCCATTTTTTCCTGTATTACCATAGCTGCTTTCTGACAGTGTTTGTTTTGTGGCTTTGCACCTAACTTGACTGTGAAACGGGCTATTGAGTGGGTTTCTTGAGGGAGGAGTTCATTGCAGATGATTTTACAGAAAAGTCACGGTGTGAGAGGAGACTGTTGGGGTTCCCACTGGTTTCATGATAGGACACTGTAGCCATCCTGTTTATTTCTTAATTAACAGAGTAAATACTATTACCTTGTGATTTCTTGAACACTGTTGTAAGAAAAAAAGTTAGAGATAAGTTTTTTCAAAGTTCTAGTTCTATCAGCAAAGGCCTTGCACGTGCAGCACTGAGCAGCCTCCACTGAGTTCGTGTTATCCCTGCAGCAGTCAGCCTGGCCTCATGAAGTCCTTCTTGCACAGATTTTGCTTTCCTGTAGGGCCAGCCAGAGCTTCCTAGGTCAGGGGTAAATTGTGGTTGGGTGCAAACTACCCTGTGCCAGCCTTCCTCAGCTGTCTTGGACTTGCTCATAGTATCTGCACGTGTTTATAAGTTGCACATGGCAGTGTGGTCTCTGGTGTTGGTAAGAGTGAGGGAGTATGTGTGTAAGCAGGGCTTTGGCAGCCCCTCCTTCAGTCTGCTGCAGCTGGGGGAGAGCCACACTGTCCAGCTACACAAACAAATGGTGCTGGTTTATTGAAGGAGCTGCAAATAGTTTGCAGCTGATCTAGTTTGGCCTCACAGCTGACTCTGCTGACCCCTGCAGCAGGAGGCTGGACTTAGATACTTCCAGCCTGAGTTTCTCTGATTCTGTGAAAGTTGTTTCTATGGAACTGTTTCTGTATACTGGGTGTTTGCATGTCCACAGTGACAAGAATAATGTGAAAATCTTTGAGATATTTTTCTACAGTTTCTAAAGATGCCACTTATTTTTTTTTAATTTAAATTTATTCATATTAATCTCACTGTATTTTTTTACGTTCTTAGTCAAAATATTATGGACAAACGTTATTGACAGAAGTTTACAAGCATCTGAATTTGATTGAATCGGACTACTTTGGGATCGAATTCCAGAACATGCAGTCGTATTGGGTATGTACACTTCTCTGACAAATTCAGTGTAGTAAAAAGGTTATGTGAATGCTGTTGCTCACGTGTCAAAAGATTTGAAAGTTTGCTCGAATCTTCTGTAGGATTATATCTTTTCTTATTGTAAATCTGCTTCACTCACTAGAATCGCAGCAACTAATAAAGCAGAGAGGAGGAATCAGATTCTATTCTTGTTAAATCTCAAGAAAACTGTGAATCAGTTAAATAGTTGCTGATGTTCCCACTTTCATAGATATAAAATTCTCCTTCAGGAAGGGGAAACATCATCTGAAAGTATGGTCTGTGGAGCCCTTAAAAAATCATATGACAATGTATGATTTTAGTAGTGTTCATATTTATCTTCAGTTAATTTCCTTGAAGAGTTGTCATGAACCACTCTCTAACAAATATAAACCTTAGCAGGCATATAGACATGCAAGCTTTTTAAATCATTGATCTAGATAAACACTGTAAGTCTCCTAGTGACTTATCTTGTACCTTGCAAAGAGGACAGTGTGGCTTCTAAACTAGAAAATATTCCTGTCACAGTTTAGGGTCAGGGCAGCCCTTCAAACCTATAACAGACACTCTCTGTTAACCTCCCTCCCTCCCCAGAGGGGAAGAGAAAGGGAATAAGGGAGACTAAGTGATTAGAAAAGGAAACTAGAACAGCCTTAATGAAAATAATAATAAAAATGGAATACATGCAAATATAAATACAAAACCAGTATCGAAGCCAACCCTGCTGATGGTAATTATGTCACCATCACCACTGATGCTGTGGAGCAGGCACTGAGAAAGTCCCAGACTGGGCCCAGTGGTAGATGGAAACTGAATTCCAGAACTGGATTCTGGTACTGGATTCTGGAACACGGATCAGGATGAAGGCAGAACGGGCAGAGTACCCCTCAGATGCTGGCCAGGGAAGAAGCGAGGAAGAAGCAACAAGAGCCAAGCCAAGCGGGGCTTGACCTTCATAATCCCTTATCTTTATACTGAATATGTTGTGTATGGAATGGAATCCTCATTGGTTGTTCTGTTCTCAGTCAAACCAGCACAATTCACAAAACTGTGTCTTCATTATTTTTGTTCTATTACTTTTTCTAGTTTTAGGTCTCATATGCAAAAAATATGACTGAGAACATAGAGAATGGTAATAGTGCTAATACATGCTGCTCTTGAGCCAAGGAAACACAGTAAAACTTGCTTAATTTCCATTTCTTCTGCAAAGCATCCAAAGTGTTTCTGCACTTAATAAAGTTCTTAAAATCCTCATCTCTCAGACAGAGAAGTAACTGGTAAGGACAAAACATAATTGTCTTGTTCCATTTTTTGCTTGTTTGGAGGAGTGGAGGAAAAAAACCCCACAAAGTTGAGCATCCAGAATTTTTTGCATTAGTTTTATAGATACTCCTTTTACTAGAACAACAATATTCCTTCTTGAAAAATGTGCTTGTCGAAAGAGAAGAATGGACAGAGCATGGAAGGGAAAAAGAAAGGTGGATCTGCTCACTTTCTCCAGATCTTTTGTAGTTCTGTAGCCTGGCTTTTGTCTAGAGGTGTGTGTTTTGACGTGGTTTCTGTCTTGGCGGTGGCAGTGTGTTCTCTGCTGACTTGACTCAGCTGGCCCTATGAGCTTGAAGCAGGGATCAGTGTTTTTTCTCCTGATGATAAATATCAATTGAAATAGATGAGTACACTTTTTTAAAGCAAAGACATTGCTGCATTACTGCAGTGAGGAAGAAATTAATACTCATAAAATACTGCTTTATACAAATTTACTTCTGATGTTTTCATATTGTATGCAAATACTAAAGCAGTTTGTAATTTTTTTTCTTTAATGTCAGATTTGGCTGGAACCTATGAAACCTGTTATTAAACAACTACGGAGTAAGTAGTTTTAAAAAAGTTTTCCTTAATTTGCATCTGCTTTATGTGAGTCGCTTTCACAATTACTACTTGATTTACTTGTTATGTATGCTTCCCTGAAAACAGTACTTGGTAGGGTTGTAGTGATTCCTGTTTGGGCACGCAAAGCTGATGTTTTTAATGTGTAGTATGGGGTGGGTGGAATGGAAACTTAGTGAAGGTATGGTTCTTTATGATAAATATCTAGATAGAAGGGGTCAGGTGGTGTTATGTTTAAATGAAACATGACATTTGCTGTTTGTGAGCTTTTGTAAGTAGTGTTGTTTTACAAAGCAAAGAAAAAGGAATATTCTGGTTTATTGCACCCATTACATGGGAGGAGGTAGCATCTGTGGTCGTTAGAGCTGATGCATCTTTCAGAAGGGCTGCAGAAAGCTGCACTCAGAGCTTGCTGACATGCAGGGAACTTGAGCAGGGTAGGTATTTCTATCTCATTCTCAAAAATTCTTTCAATGTACTCGGGAGCAGCTATGTGAAGAGACCAGAAGTAGGGGTCTCCTACCTGGCGGGTGGTTGCAGCTTTAGAGTCCTCTTTGCTTCAGTTGTGAAATCTGTTTCTGCTCTTTGGCCGGGAGGATATTACAATAGTGCTGCTATCTTTGCTTTATGCTCCTCTAAAAAGTAATGTCTAAAGGCTAAACTTAATTGAAGAATACAGTATGCTAGTTCTTTTGGTGGTGAAAGATTAGATCAAACTTTGTTTTTGCCTTTAGAACGAGGTTAAACTGTTTGCTTGTTTTCTGTTTCTCATTGTAAAGGCTTTGTGGAAGAACAAGATCAGGAGGGCGTGGTAGCTTCCTACTCCTTTCAAAATCTTAGCTGAAAAATGTAAATTAGCACTGGGAGGTGCTTTTAGTTCCTCTTTGCCTAAAACTGATTGCCTGAAAATAAGAAATCACCAATTCTAGCTATATTTTTTTCACTTTTAGGATCATAGTTTTAACTTTTTCTGCCATTGTTTTTTTTAAGCAGAAGTTTAACTTCTGCTTAAAATAACTGTAAAAGAAGACTTCCTTAGGAGGGTGTAATACTACTTTCACCTTCTAGTCCAAGCTCCTCTGCCCCGCCAAAAAAACAACCAACCACCCAAACAAACAAAAATACCCCAACACCCCCACATACCTCCGTGCATTTAGGCTTGTTTTGTTTTTCCAATGTGCCTTGCTGGAAGGAATTACTTCTCGGCTAAAGGTTCTGGTGGACTGCAGGTCTGCAGTGCCACTTGGTTGCTCCTTCTGTATGCTCTTCTATACCATAGACACTGGGGAAACTTGGCCTTAGACTGAAGGCTGATGGCTGTGTGCTCCCTGATGGTCTGTATATTGTTCTAAAACTGTCTAAAACCATGAGGATGTTCTGTAATGTATGACTGCTCTGCTGCTTGGTGGTCTAGCACCCATGTTATGTTGTCAGTGATGATGAAGGGTTTCTTTAAAAAAAAATGTAAATCTGTAGAAGACACCAGTCAGTTGTCTGGCACAGTTTGTCCACTACCAGGGCTTTCTGGGGGCAGTGGGTGGCAGCTGGATGTGGACTATAGCCTGGCAGTGATGCACGCAAAGGCAGTGTGCTCCTTTCTGAGTGCCCTTGCTTTGCATGTGGCTGCTGGGTGTTTCCCAGGGGAAAGTGAAATTCTGCAAGAGTGCCATTTGGTGAGTTTGCTCATTCTGTTAAGAAATCCCTGAACTTGGCATGGATGGATGATCTTTTCCTGTGTTCTCAGATGTTCTTTTCCTATATTCTCACTTCAAGAAGTTTCACTGGGTTTGTTTTTTGTTTTTGTTTTGGCATTGTGTTTTCGATTAGTTGGTTTGGCCTTTTAGAATGTAATGATTTTGGAGTTAAACTTGTTACTTTTAGTCCATCTGTAGTGGAATGTTAGATGTTGTTCTGGGTTTTAAGGTAATACAGCTCGGACTCATGAGTTTATCTGTTGCAGTTGGGTGCAGATGGTGCCAGTGGAGTGTGGGCTGCAGTGGATAAGTGGTGTCCCTCATGTCTGGGGGATGCCTGCAAATATGAGATGAATACTCAATAGGCTTCTGTAAGCAAAGGTTGGCTAGTGCTCTGACTGCCTGCAAAATACTCAGCCTTTTCTGTGTTAAGGCAGGAAAACCCAACAGCAGAACAGTGGTGCCACGCCATGGCACAGTAAATGATTGTGATACACTGTAACATTCCTGTGAAAATATGGTTGAGTTGGGGGATAGTGGGCATTGAGGTAGCTGATTCGGAAACTGTTAATGAGGTCCAGTTGCAGTTGGGTTTTCTTATTATAAAATGATAAACATATTGGAAAACATAATATATGTGTATGGAGAGCTTTTTGTGAAATGACTTAATTTTTCTTACAGGACCAAAGACTACAATGCTTCGTCTAGCTGTAAAGTTTTTCCCTCCAGACCCGGGTCAGTTGCAAGAGGAATATACTAGGTAAAGTATTTTTTGAAGAATTTGATTTGCATTACATATGTAAATAATAGGCAGGTAAAGTGTAGGAGGACACTGCATCTGTTTCCAAAAAAAAGCTTACACTAAAGATGAGCAAAAGAGCAGTTTTCGTTAGTGTTACAGTTTTAGCAGACACGTGTTGGCAGCCAAGTATTATTGGAAAAAAATATTTTTCAGAAGAGAAAACAGTGCTGGTTAGGGCTTGTGAAGACATCACGGTGTCAAAAGAGACAAGGTAAAGAGGAAATACTAAAATTTATAGAGAACATATATAAAATTATCAGTACATATTTTAATAAACGACTTATCATTTGAACTTCTGAAGTCCACACGAATAAATAATATAAAACTAGCAGGTACACTTTGCTGTTCGTGTTTTTCACCAGTGCTCCTCATGGGTCACTGTTACTGATTGCTAACTGATTTTTTGGTAAATTAAGCAAATGTATCCACTTGCTAGCACCTGGAACCGTGGTCTGAAGTCATCACCTGTAACAAGAGCATTGCCCAGGATTTTGGTGTTTTAAGAGCTCATGTAGTCTGTTTCCCAGTTTTACTGCTTTTAATTGGAATTTCTTTTAGAGATTTGCAGAGGTTCCTTGTTATCCTTCAGTTATTTTAGAGCAAAGCAGCATGATAACTGCTGTGATGTGATGCCATTGTCTCTCATAATGATAAATGCTATCTAAATATTTACTTCGCTTCCCATTTCCTTATGTTAATTGCTGTTTCTTGTAGGAGTTTCATCGGGAATGCATCTTTTTGGAGCAGGAACTGTATTTTTGTCTATTTATGGATTATTTATTGTGGAATTGTGGTCTGTGCTTAGACCATCTAGGTATTTCATCGTGCTATTAATGACACGAACACTTAACTGTGAGTGTATTAAAGAAACCAAGGTAGCTTAGTCAGATATGTAGAAAACAGACTTTATAGAAGTCTTTGATAGATACTTAGAGTACTTAACCTAAACAATCCCATATTCCAAATGTTTCATTTTTATTATCTTCTTTGCCTCAGGAATGTGATGCATAATGTTTTAAAATTATTTCTTCTTTTAAAAAATTATTCCTGTTCTCTATCAGGGTGTAATACCATAAAGAATATCAGTCTGTCAGTTCAGAGGTTTGTAGTAATGAGTTGTTGCCTATTTACTGGATTACTTATTGCTCTTTCTTTCACGTAAAAAGGAAGCACAAAAACTTGCCAGCATTACACTCATAAAAATATATTATGATTGGTTTAGGTTATTAAATTGGTCCTTATCAGGATATTTTCAAGGCTGGCACATTTTTCTTCTGTCTTTGTACATTTTGCAGGCAACTTATTGCTTGCACAAAACTATTTAGCAGAACTCTATTCCTCTTTAACAACTGATTGGAAAATGAGTATAGTGGTGTAAATAAAAGAAATGTCATACAATCTCTGTAGGCTGCTAACATTACAGTCCTGGAAAATAGAACCACTGAGGGAATTAACTGAGTGCTAGCAGTAATGCTCGTTATTTTTCCTAACAAGATATTACAATCAGTGATGTTCTTCTGTCATCTTTCTAATAGATAAAATCACTTGAAGTGTTCATTAAGTTTCTTTCCAGTGAAAAATTGCAGTTGCTGTTACTTCCCAAATCAAACTTGTTAAAAGTGTGCTTTTCCTTGTTCCTGTGTTTTCATTTATGCGGGTAAATTACATTGGATTAGTGACGGGTTGTTCGATTTAGCCATTCTTGGTAGCAAGACTTCTGTGTTACCTTGTTTTAGGAGAGAGGAAGAATGGGGAGGTGCTGGTTTTATGAAATGCTGCTCAGTCATTTTATCATTCTTTCACTTGTCAAAGTGGTACTTGTAGCTGGTGACTGTAACTCTCTCTCAGGTACCTGTTTGCATTGCAAATCAAGAGAGACTTGGCAGAGGAACGATTGACCTGCAGTGACAATACGGCCGCTCTTCTGGTCTCTCACCTTCTGCAATGTGAGTACCTCAGCTCTGGTGACGTCAGGTGATGTTGCCATTGCTAACCTGAGTTAAATAACGTACAGTAGCTTTTGGTAACTAAAAGCTTTTTCCGTCGGAGAAAGGCAGGACAAATAGGCTTGTCCATAACTATTTTACATATATTTAGAAAGAATTAAATTGACATATCCTGGTTTGGTATGAGAGATCTGTGAGGAAGAAAGCATGAGACCACATCACATGTCTTCTAGAAGACTCACATCTTTGACCATAAAGAAGTCTTACATTTTCCAAACAATGTTCAAATACTGGTATAATCCTTGTGAAGTCTGCTTCAGATAAATGTGAGGTTTTTGTAAAATGAAGTTGGGTACAAGTGTAATGCACAAGAAGCACTTAAAGGAAAATAAATTCTGTCTTTTGGGGTCTCTTTAGTTCCTCACCAAGTATTTTCTGTCATTGTTCCTTTGACATTGTTTCCTCATATTCTGACCTTGTTTTGTTTTCTGTTATAGCTGAAATAGGGGATTTCAATGAATCAGAGGATCGAGAACACCTTAAAACAAACCAGTATTTGCCAAACCAGGAAAGAATTGAAGGGAAGATTCTGGAGTTCCACAAGAAGCATGTGTAAGTTAGGATTAATGTATACAACTAATGCATATTGCTGGGGAAGAAGATGGACTCACTTGGTGGAGTTTGAGTATGCTGCGTGATAGAATGATGTTGAGATTGCATAAGCGAAACACCGTTTACATCTAGTAAGAGCAGTTGGATGTAGTGATAACTATATAGATAGGATAGAGTTGTTAGGCCGTAGTTTTTCTGAAGTGATTTTTCAGTGTATCTGTAATAATATACCAAAGAAAGCTATCATGAGCTTGTAATAATGGTTTTGGGCAAAATTGTTCTTCAGAATTTCCAGACTACAAAGTTTAAATTCAGCTTGCTGCCAAATGCATAGGTCTTGCATTTGTCTAAATAAATAGAAATCAATTGCATTGTACTCACTCTCTACTCATTAAGCCAAAAGGAGATGGAAAAGGATGGAGGGAGTGGTGGAGAAATAACTTTCATCAGGGTTTATGCAATGCCTCATCTTACAGCTGGAGTATTTTATTATTTTATTTAAGTAAAGTTTATTAGGGACAAAGAAACTATTTATCACAAATATAAATAATCATTCCAACACACAATGAGGAACTGCAGAAACAACTGCTTCATTATCTGAAATGCCCACTTCTCCCACTGTGCGCATTCAATGTACAGTAAGGTCCTGTCTTGTACAGTCTAATCTGGCTGGTCTTAAAATGTGAAGACCTACTTAGTGTGTGCAGTGTAAAATGCTTTGATAATTAAGATGATTTGGAGCAAACAGTCAACGTGGTGCTCATGAAAGAGAAGTCAACCTACAGGGAGGCTCTGGTGTGGCCAAAATACTACTAGGAAGATCAGGGTTTGCATTGCACAATCTGGTTTTGCCACACCTTTGTTCTCTTAGGCTTTTAAGCACCCAGTGTTAATATTGCTGAGAAATTTCAGTCTATCAACCTGCCATACTTGTCCTACACTTGCTTTTGCAGTTCTCAGAGTTGACAGATTAAATCAAGAGAAGGTGTTTGATAAAATGGTGCTAGAAGTTTGATTTCACTCAATAGATCTTTTTTTATAATTTTTGAGACATTGCATAATAGGATTTGGCAATTTGAAGTGCTTTTATTAGTTGTGAGTATTCACACACAGAGTTTATTCTTCATGGTTATGAATTTTAATCCAACCACTCTATTAGAAATTTAAATTTTCCTTTTATTCTGCGTAGGTAAACTCGGGGATTGTTGCTGACTGACTTTCTTTTGAGACAGAATGGGGAGCTTTTTCAGGGCAGCATCTGTATTTAAGGCTAAGATCACAGAATTGAATCATAGAATTGTCAGGGTTGGAAGGGACCTTAAAGATCATGTGGTTCCAACCCCCCTGCCAATGGCAGGGACACCTCCCACTAGATCAGGTTGCTCAGAGCCCCATCCAGCCTGGTCTTAAAAACCTCCAAGGATGGGGCTTCCACCACCTCTCTGGGCAACCTGTAGATGCATCAGTATTACTCAAAAATCAGTTCCTGTGAATTTCAGTAATTAACTCTTTGCTTCTATGATCTCTCATTTTCAGTTGCACTGAAATTATTAGTACTGATAGAATTTCAGCTTTGTTGATTCTTGATGAAATTATACGTTTGTTATTTTTTTTTCTGCTTTTGGTCCTTTGAGGTGCACGTGGAAGTGAAGGAACAAACTAAATGTTTTTAAATAATTTGAAGTAATTTTGAAGTGAATTAGAATCTATACTCGAATTCTTCACTTTGGGAGATGGTAGCTGGAGGAGGGAAACGATTAATTGCACAGAAGTATTTCATTCTTTTTCTCATGTCATAACAAAAGTGCTGAAAAAATTAGGCAGTAACTTCAAGCCAAATTAAAAGAAAAGGAGGAACATAATTTTCATACAACTCATAACAATATTGTGAAACTTACCGCTGCAAGATGCTGAGGAGTCTGAAGCTACAAATGGCTTTGTGAAAAGTTTTCATGACATCATGCTGACGGCTTTCAAATTTGAGATGGAATGTATCATTTTGTAGTCCAGACCATGCACAGAACAGCCCTTTGTTAATCATGTGCCTGGGTCCAATTGAGTTGCTTCTGCTTGTGGGGAATTTTCTTGATTTACTTTTCTTGATGGAAAGGTTGTCACTGTCTTCTGACAGGAACTGGTAATTTTATTAATTAGGTTTGAGCTTTTTTTTTTTTTCCCCCCAAACAAGTTACTTCTACTTACTCTTTACAGTAAGGAAAACTTTGTATTTTTTCCGGTCAAGAAGAAGTCAGAGAAAGGTTAACAGGAAAATATTCTTTGCTTCATAAGTGTACTTTTCATGAGTCTAATGAGAGATACATCTAATACAGACATTAAAATGATTGCAATCATATTTTAAAGCAATGGTTTAGAAATGTACATTCAAACCACAGTAAGATTAAAAGCTGAGGCATGTGGTTAGAAAAGGTTATAACTGAACATTGGCAATACCCGAGCACCTTGGACACATGTTTTAAAACCCTCTGTGCCTTTGGAAAAATTTTTGTGAGAGAGATGAAATTTTTGAAGCACTGCAATCCTAAAAATAGCTGTGACTTCCTTACACATCTCTTCTCTCTTCCCTTACCCAGGGAATATTGGCCACCCCCCTTTTCTATTTTTAGTAGTTATGAAGGCCCTGTGGTTTCTCAAGAGGGTAGACACATTTTTCCTGATTCATGTTTCAGGGAGCAAGTGGGAGTATGGATCTTGGGCATTTGTCTCGTTCCTTGCAATGTGCAGTGCAGTTAAATGGGCAAAACGCTTCTCTGTCTTATTATCCTTATGCAGTATGTTTTTATTTTGTCATTTTTAATTCCATTGACAATTGCTTTTGATGGAGAAGTCTTGTTATAAACAGAGCCTCCGGGAAAAGAAACCTATTCCTGTCAGGATGGCTATCTCTAGATTGCTACTGCATCATCTTCTTCCTACCTCAGTTTTCCTTCTTTGCAGCCTTTGCCTTGCCTTGAGCAGACTTTTCTTATACCCCAGTTTACAGGGGGTTTCTGTGTCAAGTCCAGCTGGAAGCATCGATTTGGCTTTCATGGACTGGAGCTACAGCAGGCTGCCTTCTGGTGCTGTGAGAGTTGAGGGAGAAGGAGGATGTATATGCCTTTGCAGAGGGTGCTCAGTCTCTTTGGATGACTCTATGGAGTGCCTCTTCAGATTAGAAACTTGTGGTTTGATTTTTAAAAAAAAAATAATTTTTATTGCTTCACTGAAATGGTTGGAAATACTAGAAGAATATATGAAGCTGAGTAAAGCAAAATCTTTGTATCTAATCCATTCTGTATCAAAAGAAGAGAGAATATATTGATAAAGTTGCATTCATAAAGATGGAAATTGAAAGCTTATTTTCTAGTAAATACCCTTTTTTTCCTCTCACTTTTACTGATTTTTTTATTTTTCACAATTACAGAAATGTGTTTTTTATAATTAACTTTGCAAATGTAGCAACAGTAAACAAGATGAGTTATATTTTTGGTATAGCACATTACTTAGTTGCTTCAGCAAATCCCTGAATTAACTTTACTTACTTTATTTCTGTATAAAAAAAAAAGTATTTTGAAGATGAGGTACTGGTGGTAATGCAGTTAAATCCTGGTACCCCAGACACTCAGAATGCAGTATTTACTGCCTTCCTGCAAGTAGTGTGAGTAGACTATTTTCTGCAGGGTGAGTGTAGCCCACAATTAAATGCAACAATTTGCTTGCATCCAGATGGCTGTGGTTGGTTGGTTTGTTTGTTTGTTTTTCATGTGTACATAAATCAAGAAAGAAAGAGAAGATTTAATAGATTCATATTTGTTTACTGTTATCCCTCATGTCCTTTCACAACCGTGATTTAAATGCTTTAAATTATTTGTAAATTAGAAGAACTTCAGGTTGCCACAGAGTCTAAACAATATCTACACATGCAGTGTTTTGACATTTCATTTTTTAAATTCTATTTTAATCACTGGTTTTAAGCTCTCTGTAAAACACCTAAGACTGAATAGCTTTTACTTTGAATCGGTTGCTCCAACTGACACGTGAATGTTGTAACACTACCAATATTTGTCTAGATGTATGTATGTAATGAACCTTTACACTAAACCCTATTGCACCTATAGCAGTTTTTTTCTGGAAAATACTTGTAATAGATAGTCTGTTGTCCATTGACCTGAGGAATTAAGTAGATTTATCTGCTTAATGGCTGAACAAAATTAGACCAGATTGTTTTCAGGCTGGTCTGTGCAGCTTAGTCTGCAGCAAACATCTGAGAGTAATTACTCTGAAACTGCTTCTCATTTGTAACCGTTTGTGGTGCAGTATAAGCTGCCTGACATCTCTCCCAGCTTCTCAAGAATGACTCAAGATTCTGCCTTCTTTGGTAGGGACAGGCAGATTGTGTGAATGAGGACACACTTAAAATTACTAATTTTATTTTTTTTTTCTAAGATGCACTGTACTTAGGATAATGTTTAATGCAACATAAAATAACAGTTGGTTCTGCATCAGTTATACTGGACTCTACATGAGGAATTTTTAGTACTATGTAGCTCCAATTTTCTAGCTGCCATTTTATCTTAAATTTTGTCATCCTTGCCTTCCAACCACCCTTCCCAACCTCCAGCAACTTTAGCATCTCAACAACCTCTAAAAGACAAAGCACAACTTCCATGCTTAATGTCACTCTGTTCAAAAAAATTATAGCAGGCATTAGTGTGGGTGGGAGTTGCAGTGCTCTTAAGAGTGTAACTCAGGATGCTGTGACTAAAATTAATATTTATGGTCTACCTTTTCTGTCTTGTATGCTTTTAATAAGTAGGAACTATGGTACTTCAGCTATTTTGACACAGTTAAGGAATCTCTGGAAGAGGGTGGTAGTAGCACTTAAAGCCAATATAAAAACACTTATTTCAGCATTTTTCTCATTTCAGTAAGGGAAGAGAAATCTGTTTTACCAGTTTAAGCTCCTAGACATAACTAGTACACGTGGTGGTTACACTGGCAGAAATGCAACTACAAGACTCTCTGTGTAGTTTGGTATTTTTGTTTCCATTTGAAATCAGATTTTGTTCCTCTGTGTTTTTGCAATCCCTTTTATACAGTCATATAGTACAGATGTTTGGATAAGGTTGGGATACAGACTGAATTTATAAAGTTGAAGTTCCTAACTGAATCCCTGCTTTCTTCAGTTAGCAAAATAAAATTTTGATTTCCTGTTGTAGTGTTTCAGATTTTATATTTTTCCCCTCCAGAGCAAATAAGGCAATAGAACACTGTTGAAATCCTGTCATCAAATGCTCGTGCATTTAGGCTTACTTTCTCAGTGCATTTTTATGTATGTGTGTTTTACTAAGTGCATGTTTGTGTTCCCATGGACTTAGCACAGGCCAAGCATCTTGTGTCTTAGCTAGTTCTTCTGGATCATATTTGTGCTAAAAATTTGTCAGTAGTGTTGTCCTGCAGTATGTTTTTAGTTCAGAGAGTACCTTAGGCAGCAGGCTTGTGTTTGCAGTGAGGATTCTTTTACTTTGCAGCATAACTGGGGCATGTTCAGTAGCAGCAACTCCTTCATTTCCACAACAGCATTTGCTTATTCTTGTAGTATCCTAAGCCCCCTGTCAGGACCCCCAAACTGATAAGAGTTTTGACTTGTAGGGAAAAGGTCTCATCAATACAAGTACCAGTGCTTCACTAGAACATTTCAAGGTTTGTGAAATTAGGTATTTTTGGTGGTCCGTGTTTTAAGGTCTTGGCCCTTGCACATCATGGCGGCATGAGAGTAGTGCACTGCTTTCTGTGTCCCGGGCACGGGGCATTGCAGGCACAGCAGTTCTCCTGCTCCGTGGACTGCGCTGGCTCTGCTGGCGAGCCTGCATGCACAGTCCATGGCCACCCCTCCTGTTCCTGAAAGCCAGCCAAAAATGCACTGTAATCCAGTAAACTCCCCCTTGTGGAGAAAAATGAGAGGAAAGGAGGGGGGAAAAAAAAAAAAGATACAGGACTGTTTTGTCATACTGGAAAACAAAATGTCAGCTGTTTGACTTCAGCAAACTTGCAGAGAAGTAGTTGAAGGCTGGATGTATGACTGGTGTTTGTAACAGTCTCTGTATTGCTTGTGCATACTCAAAAAGGAGGTACTCCATGTGTGTACATCTGCCTCCTGTTTTCAAAGTAGTTTCATAACAGGTGATACTTCATTTTAAAAATCCTTCTCTGGATTGCTTGGCAAGGAGGAATCCTACAGCCAAAGGCTGGGGGAATGCGTTGCACCAGGTAGCATAATAACTTTGATGTAGTCCCAAAGCCTAGATGAAATGGGTCATTCTATTGCAATGTTTACTTTGTTTCTATTGTGATGGCTGTGCAGCTCTTTCATCTTCCACTTTTTATCTAGTTAATATTAATGTGTATGCAAGCAAACAGAAGAAGAATTGTGGATTGAATTCAGATTTGTTCAGCTTCATTGTTTCTAAACTGAAAAATCTCTGAACTTATTAATATTTGTTTTAGTGTCTCTATCCTTGGGATACATTTTAGTTTGGTATCTACTGTTACACATTGCTCCTATTACAAAAGCTTCAGTGTAATACTTAACTTGGAGTGAAACTGCCCAACTAGATGAGACAGAAAATTCTCAAAGCCAGAGCTAAAACTTCAGTGCATTAGTCCATGTTGGCAATATTATAGAACTGGTTTGTTCTTAAAACTTTAATTCCTCATTATAGGGGTCAAACTCCTGCTGAATCAGACTTTCAAGTGCTTGAAATTGCTCGGAAACTGGAGATGTATGGCATCAGATTTCACCTTGCATCTGACCGTGAGGGCACCAAAATTAATCTGGCTGTTTCACACATGGGTGTGATGGTATTCCAGGTAAGGTGGGGAGAGCAGACTGGGTACGTGTGTCTGTCTTTCCATTAGCATGTCTTGGGAGTAAGGCTCTCCTTTTAACTTCAGATTTCTCTGGTGATTTTAGAATTTAGCACATTTTTATGGTCAAGAGAGTGTCATTTAAGCCCATAAAATATTGTTTGGTGCAGTTTGTCCTTGATGCAGAGAGAAGAGCATAAAACTCACAAAACCAACAGTGGTAGTGAAGTAGAAGGGTTTTTGTTTGTCTGAAGGTTACATATGCGTTCAGAGAATATCATCAATTCTTTTTGCACAGGCCTGGAACAGGTCTGTAATCTTGGAATTTTGGCTCAGTTTCCCTTAATTTAATGGTACAGTGTATTTTTGCTGGGATAAAATTGTTTTTAGTGTACAGAAGTGCTGTATTGTTGAAGTGATGGGACCAGTTAGAATTACTACTTTTCTCATATTGAGTAAGCAACTCAGTGATCAAAGTTCTGTTTATGAATGTGATCATATTATTTTCCTCCCCTCAAAACACACAGGCAGCTGACCTGAAGTATTTCAGTTTGGGCACTCATTTTCTGTTCATTTTGTGTCTTGCCCGTTCCTTTGCTACTGCGAGGCAGCTTCTTTTTGGAGATGCATCAGCCTCTGCAGTTCCTCTCAGTCCTCCTCAGTGGCATCTCAGCCCCTGCAGTTGCCATCATTTCAGCTCATTTGGATCTCTTTTGAAGTACCGTTTTCCATCTCCCTTTGTTCACGCAGGGCAACAGCCGAATTGCTGCAGTAGTGAATGCTGACAGGGTCCTTCCCCAGAGCTTTGGGAGTCAGTGGTACAGGGAGGGGAGGGCTGATGTATGGCAGCAGGGTGAAGGCAGAGCCTGATTTTAGCCAAACAAGCAGGCATGTGAGCAAGAGAGCTTGCTAGGATTCCTTGCGCGTGTGGCAAGTACTCCTCAGTATATTGTACTGCCAAATTACAAAAATCAGAAATAGCCACTTGGAGGACTGTGTCCAGAGTTCTGTACAGAGGAAAAAGAAAGTACATTAAATAAAACCCTCATCTTGCTTGTACTGTAAAGTATTGTGAATATTGAGGGCATCAAAATGTTTCTTTTTATCTGTTTTTCTAGGTTTTCATTCGCTCTTCTAGTGTCTGCACAGAGGCAGACAGACATTGCACACTTAGAGCTATTCCTATACTGAAAGATAAACTTGTTTAAGGGACTATTGTCACCAGAAATAAAAATCCAACAGAATGGGTTTTGGGGGTGAATACATGTACACATGCACATGTTGATATACCCACATCAGAATTTTATTTGCTGCTCTTACTTTTACCAGCTTTTAACTGTTCTCATTTTATCAGGGTAATACGAAAATCAATACCTTCAACTGGTCGAAGGTCCGTAAACTAAGCTTCAAGAGGAAAAGATTCCTTATTAAACTCCACCCAGAGGTCTGTGTAAGTTTTACTGTAATAGTGGGCTTGTCAATGTAAAATACATATATTTAATTTTCTTATGAAAAATTCTAGGGTTTGTAATTTTATAAAGCAACTTAAATGGTGTAGGCTTGGCTTTATCGTTTAAGTAAAAATCTTTCTTTTCTCACCCCATGTTTGTTGCCTTAAATTTTTAGGTTTTGTGCATCAGCCTCAGCTTATCCTTGACATAGACATACATGTGTAAATGTAAGATAGCAAAAAAAATAGAAACCCCAAGTATTTAATGCATACTGCCTCAAGTAATTTTACTGTGAAAAAGTTAACTTTAACATTTTCCTTGGATATAAGTGGAAGTTAACATTCTCCATCAGCAGTCTAAGCTACCTAATGTTACGTAGATGGTTGGACCTTATGATCTTGGAGGGCTTTTTCCAACCTTAATTATTCTGTGATTCTGTGATCCATTATCAAAATGATCTAAGGGAACTTTAGCACTGAAACACTAAATCTCTGTTGTTTAGATAAAAATGTGTTAGGGAGTGCTTTTGACTGTAGCTTCTTAAAAGAACCCTATAGAACATGTCTGAGACAAGCAGTGATTGCTTTATTATTACTTTCTCCATGAACTTGTTGAATATGTGCTGGTCAAGTGAAAAATCTGGTAGAGAGTCTCTTGATTCAAACAAGAATAACCTGATGCTCCTCAGGAAAGAATAGATAGCTTACATTGTTGGAGCTTATTTTTAAGGACTATCTGTCGTGCTATAGCCTTATTTCTTCTGTATGCCTGTATAGCAGAAGTGTTACTTTTTCATACTTGGCTGGTTTATGGTAGATGTTTTTGATTGTGGGTGTCATCAGAGTTGTTATTGCTTTCACATTGGGTGACTAGATTAGTTTCAGTATAGGGTTGTTGGAGGGAAAAACATGTTTTGAGCCAGCAACAAATAGTATATAGTTATGTGTATCATGGATAGCTGAAGCAGGGCACACTGTCTGCATATGTAGTAGTGTCTCACAAGGACACCCTCAGAAATTCAATGTGATAACTGTAATCTGTCATATGCAGTATTTTCCAGTCTCATCTAAGTCTCAGGAAGTAAGACAAGCATCAGAACTTCTAAGGAAAAAGTATTTTAGAACAGCTACTATTTTACTTAATTTCTTTCAGATTACTAACCGTATGGTCCATATTTCTTAAATGTGGGTAATATTGAGTATGTTTCTCAAGTCAACTGCATTTTAAACATTTTTACATTTGCAAGTTAACAAATATTTTTGAAAGCTTTTAAATGATCTGAACTGCATTTAGAATCACTTCCATCACTTGAAGACATACGAGAAGTAACTTAGCAACATACTGCTTCTTAATGGAGTTCAGCCTTTTTGTTGGCACCTATTGTACTCTCCTTTTATCCTCCATTGCCATTTTATGTGCTACTTAACTTTTGTGTTTTGTTCCCAGGGTCCATATCAAGATACGTTGGAGTTTCTTTTGGGAAGTAGGGATGAGTGTAAAAACTTCTGGAAAATCTGTGTTGAATATCACACGTTCTTTAGGCTCTTTGATCAGCCAAAGCCAAAGGCTAAAGCAGTGTTCTTCAGCAGAGGGTCATCATTCAGATACAGGTAGGAAGAATCATAACAGATTTATTAAAGCTGAATTCTTTATCTTAGAAAATGAGACCAAAAGGAAAAAGTATTATGAAGTCATTCCATCTATAACTCTCATCCACTGCATTTCATAATGTTTTTGCTTTTGTGGATTCACAGTGGACGAACACAGAAGCAGCTAGTGGATTATATTAAGGACAGTGGGATGAAGAAAACCCCATATGAAAGGTAAATACAAATAATTTTGTAAGGTGAAATGTATTTGGGACTTTCACAGTGCCCTCATTTCATAAATTTCAGTGTTTCTAAATGATGCTTGGAGAGTGGTCATTTGCTGACTTCTCGGTTACTAAGGGCTACCTCAAATTTAAGGAACTAAATTTTTAAAAATTATAATTTTGTGAAGAAGCTTAAGAAAATTTCAATATTGCATTTTAATGTCCATGGACAATGTGTGAGGTAACCATCCAAAAAAATTTGCTGTGTTTTGATGATTCACTGAAATTAGTGAGGACTAGCATCACTACAGTAACATAAAGACAAGTAGCCAGTGACAGAGCATGGAGTTAAACTTGGCATCTCCAAGTCTGAAACTGTGACCTTCAATTTCTAAACCTATAAATAAGTTAAGAATGTGCATTTTTCTTATAAAATTGACATTTTCTTCCTTCGATATGAAACCATCTTATCTATATGTAGGAAACTCTTTGTAGTCTTTCATCTGAAAGATTATAGGAATTTAATAGGAATTTTAAGAGGTTTGCATTAGTCTACTATTAATTAATATTTTTAATATCTTTGACTACATTTGAGCTCCTTTTCTGTATGAAAGCTTTATTTTATAGTAAATTATTGACACGGAATGAACCTAACCATGAGTGTGATGCAGGATACCACTTTTGTGAGTGAAACATATATAGAATTTTATATGCCATCAATTGACTGAATTGTAAATTGTTTGTAAAATTGTTACAGATTAACTCATTCTGGCTTTGAAGCCAGTGATTTGTAGATATTTATACCTATTACAAAGGAAGAACTTAAACTAAGTGTGCTATTTAGTCTAGTCTTCTGCCCCAAGTTGCTCTTGAGCTCTCCTCCAGTGGTATGAACGATCTAGCTTTATTCCATTTTCTGTACATTTCTTACTACTGCGTTGTTTAATTTACAACTCTTGTGACTTTTTAAATTTTGAACTAGCTATTAATGAAACTTGAGAAAAAACAACTTGAAATGTTTCTGTTGGCTACTAGAATGGAAGTAGCTGAATAGGGAAGGGAGAAGGCTGATTCATGTCTTGGAAACTCACAGGATGCTCTCTGTTCTGCAGGAGGCACAGCAGAGCCAGAGCATCCACACGCACTTCAAACACAGACGTGCCAAAACAGGTCAGTTCTGCAACACTCTTGATGCTGCAGTCGAGGAAGCTGACAACCAGCTTTCTGAGATGATGATGAAGGAAAGGTGGTCTGAGTGAACTGTTTGTCTGGAATCACTTTCATGGTTTGATCCTTGTCCCTGATGCATAGTTTTTGTGGGTTTTTTGTTGTTGTTGGGTTTGTTGTTTTTTTGCTTTTTGTGAGTGGTAGCAGTTTTGATAGTTGTAGCCGATGGAGTCTAAAGTGAGTAATATTTTCTTTTTCAGAGTTCAGTTTAACCAAGAAGAAAATTTAATACTTTCTAATATGTTATTATTTCAGAGGATTAGTTTGTCTTCAGGTACTACCTAACTGCTTTCTGTGGAAGTTCATTGTATGGATGAATATAACAGTCACTGGCAACAAACATTTCACTGAATGCACTTGCTTTACATGTGAAAGGTTAAGGAGGCATCACAGAATTTTGATGCTGTGTTCTATTACTTTTTATTGTGAAAGCTTTTTCAGCAGAGGCTGTAAAATACATGGATTTAACTTTCCATGTAGTTATCATAATTCCTAAAAAAGATCTTGCCTTTTACTGGGGTTACTGGATCTGTCTGTATGCAATGTTTTGTTTGTTGTAAAGTGAGTTCTTTTGAAGCACATATTTCTTCTACATCAGGAACTGGATTTTGCATTTGTTTCTATGTATTATAAAGATCTTTTTATCTGTGTGTTTCTACCTTTTTTTTTTTCCCTCTTAGAACATCACATTTAATGAGGGCTTGAGAACCCCAGGGTCTCCTGCCTCAGCAGCTGCCCCATTCCACTCAGTTCACTCATCGGCCACTCCTAGTCCTGTCCTGCCCATCTTTACAGAAACCAGCCCTTGCTCTTTGGATCCCCGAGCACCATACACAAGGATTCCAGAAAAACACACTGCACTGCCAGCAGAAGAAGTGGGGAGGAAGCTGATGCAGCAGCCTGGATCTCCCGTGCTCCAAGGTGTTGGGTTTGGTAGTGTTGCAGGAAACTGTAACCCTGCTTGTCCTGTTGTTGAGAGTGGCTGTGGTTTAGATCTAGATGTAGAGAGAAGTAGTAGTGAGAGCAGGGTTGCTGTGTGTAAAAATGACAATGATGAGGATGACTTTACCACAGGTGTTTTCATGGCTGAACAAAAGCATCAGCATGGCAGTCGGGGTGCCCCTCTTTTCACATTGACAAATTCACAGTTACAGGTGTCAGAGGAATTTATTGATGACGACCCAGCAGAAATTTCCTTCTTTGCTGGTGGCTCTGAGGCGTTTTCTTATGTGTACAGTGGTTTAGAGTTAAAAGGTTCAGATTTTTCTAAGCATGTGTCAGAGTTGCCTGGTTTAACTACAGATAATCATCAGCAAAATACAGTCTCTTCTCAGTCAAGCCCTGACAGGTACTCAACTGAAGCGGTAGATATGAATATGGAAGATGAGTTTGAATTTGAAGAAGGGAGCGATTTCAATGGCAATGAGAGACCATCAGATACCTCAGAGCTGTTTGAGGTGAAGGCCCAAGCAAGCAGAATGCAAAGTCTCCTGAGCCCATCTGAAACAAGTTCACTCATAAACAATCGCTCTGAGAGCAGCTCCCTCAATAATTTGCCTCTAAACAGCACGTCCTCCCTTCACGTGTACAGCTCCGCGAACCATTCGGAGGCCAGTTCCATGATCAACTTTCCCACCTACTCGATCCGCTCTGGGTCCAGTTCAGCCTTTCAATTCACGGACATTATTGACCAGCTGGAACAGCTGAGCTATCCGCCTACCACAACAGAAGACTCCAGCAGCACAGACACAGACTCCTGGGACTCTGAAACTGCTGCACCATTGGATGTAAACCTTTCCTTTAGTAACCCCTTTGCTCAAGCCACCGGTGATAACTTGGCTTTTGACTTTCAAAATAATTTAAAAAATCTCACCCAAGAAGACTGGACAGAGAGGGCACGTGTCAATTGATTAATTCTTGATTTTTTTAATCCCTCCACACTATTCAGGCTTAGAAATCAAAATGGTGTGATGTCAGTCATGTTAAGCAAGAAAAGTATAATCCAGTGGCTGGATTTTAAATCCCATAATGCAGTTGATTGTTTGGTGGAGTTTTTCTTTTTTGCTTTTTTGCTTTTTTACACGTACCTCTTCAGTTTTCCACAAAGCATCCTACCTTTGGTGCTGCATTATATACATCGCACTCTCCAGAATGTATTGTAATAGGCTACAATATTCTCAAAGAACTGCATTTAGGAAAACCCTCTAATTTCAGAGCAGTTAAGCATCATCAGCTGGCACATACAGGCATCACAAATTACAGTCTATTGAACGATTTCTTTGGCTTTAAATATATCTTTTAAGAGTCTGATACAGTATGCTGTTCCTCTAACACCTGAATGCAACAGTCACACTTTCACATGCTCATTAAGAAGCAGCCACGTACAGTAAATGAGCTGTTTTCCTGTGCTGCAGTGGGAGTCCTCATTTTTTTTGTTGTTGTTTTTTTCTGGTTTTGTTTCCACAATCAAAAAAATGGACAATCTTCAAACTGTCTATGAAGGAAAGCTTTAAAATATCATCCTATGCAACATGTCTGTGGTATACTTCCAAGAATAAATAACCTATGTGGTAGTTTAGAAGAAGAAATGTGTACACAATCAAATAAAAATAGCAGTTGCCAAAACTTTCTGTGAAGACAATCATAGAATGGTAGGGGTTGGAAGGGACCTCTGGAGATCAAGTCCAACCCCCCTGCCAGAGCAGGAGCACCCAGGGCAGGCCACACAGGAACAGATCCAGGTGCATTTTGAAAGTCTTCAGAGAAGGAGACTCCACAACCTCTCTGGGCACCCTGTTCCAGGGTTCATCACCCACACAGTAAAGAAGTTTTTCCTCATGCTGACTTCAGGGTGCCTTCAGTAGCCCAGCAACAAGTACTCTCCTGCTTTGCAACAGTTTGGAGATCTAAGCATAGACTATAAAACCACCCCCTTTCTATTCTGTCTCATCTCTTTTCTTTTTTTATTTAATCACTCTGCATAGCAATGCTTACAAATTAATTCATAACAGTGTCCTTTATCTGTGGAAGACAGGTGCTGGTAAACCTGGTGATAGCTTTAACTTTTTATTTAAAATATGAGCTATATTTGGAAAAATACTATAATCTTTCTGAGAAATTGAGATGTTGGGAGGGTGAATACTGCAGACAATCATTAGAGCTTCACCACTTTTATAATTTTTCTTCTTCAGGTGACTTTGATGTGAGTCTTGATCTGCAAGTTTGAAAGTGCAATTTGAAAAGACAGTTACTGAACTGGTCACATCTAATTTAGCAACAATTATTGAGGTGAAACAGTTAAAGTTGTGAAACACTTTCTGTCTGACAACCTGATGTATTAGGGGAAAAAGTTCTGAGCTTCAGCTCGTAATAGCATTTTTTACAGTATTTTGATTTTGTATGAGCAAGAATGTAAAACACATAATACCTACTGAAATCTTCTGATGGAAAGCATCATCTCCTTCAGCCATTTGGTTTTGCGGTTCCTTGTTGCCTAATTATCAGTGCTTTGCAGTGAGAGTGCAGCACTAGTACAATCAACTTCATCAAAATAAGCATAACATTGTTCAATATTGTTCATATCAACTTTCTTACATGTGGTCTTGAAATCTCATTTAAAGATCTTCATTCTTTACTGGCACATTTTAAAAATACTGTATTTCTCAAAATTCTGGTAACTAAAACTGCAAGGGAAGTAAAACTTCCTTTAGTCACCCATTTCTTCTAGTCTAGTTTCTACCGAGGTATGATTATTCTTCACAGCACTTGCTTTTATGTTGTGGTTACTGTGTTTGACCGGAATCACTGTTGCTTCATGAGAAACCTGTCGCCTTTGCTAATGGCACAGAAAATCAAAGCACATTTAGAATTAAGTATTAGTTTGGACTTATAGGTATGTACAGCAGTTTGTTTGCTTTTATTTTTGTTATGAGTGCTGTATGGCTTTGTGGTTTTTGTTTTTGTTTTTGTTTTTTTTACTTCTGTTGAATGTGTGGTCTGGATCTTCATGGGACTTTATTCATACCTGTGGAAATGATATCATGGATGTGAAATGTGACATTTCTAAATAGGCACTTGTAGAACATCTTCAGTCATGTCCAAAACTGCCACCTTTAAGTATGTTTTCAGGTGGTTTGTCTGATTTCCTTCCCCCAAATAACTACATTATGTAATTTTAGAACCAAAAAAAAAAAAAAACAGAAAAAAAGACAGAATTCTGTCTGAAAACTCTTACAGTTGGTAGAGTCAGGGACAAATATGTAGATAAAGATTTAGAGAAAGGCCGCTCATTTCTTTGATCTTAAAAAAAAAAAATCAGTATTCAGCTACTTACATATAACTCTATCTGCCTCATGTTCTGTGCCTCAATCACAAGCATTCTTTATGTGTTAGTATTGTTTAATATGGGAATAAATCAAATTAAATTATCTAGGTTTTCAAAAGATCTTAGGAAAAACCTTGCCGATATTTTCAATAAACAACCTTGATTGCTTGGCAGTCCTGAAGGAAGCCTTGCCAATAAGCTTCTTGCACTGCAGTTAGTTTGAAAAGGCATCTGGAATGTTGTTGTTCTTGTATTTTACAGCTATGCAGATCTTTTATTGGCAATTTTAAATCTCAGGGATTTTAAGAAAAACAAACCACCAAGTAATAAGAGTCTCAGTGTAATACCCCCTTTGTTTTCCAAAGGAATGGGAGTAATTAGCATCTTGGTCCTTAAGTTTAGAGCAAGATGTGTGGATCCAAAGGTGAGGATGGGGTAGGTAGGTGGGGGGAGCTTTGACCCAGGTATGGAGCTGTTCAGATTAAGGTTTTAATTATGGGTGTCACCAGGGACACTGATCCTTTACATCATGTGACTCATCTGTATACCTGGATTTGGGATGCTTGCGCAAAGATGATGCTGGTCAGCACCTATAAGTCGATATCCTTTGCCAGGATTGCACACTGTGGTGTACTTGAAGGCTGTGTGAAAATTTAGTGCTGATGTCTGTGCCCCTGTCACTTACCTACTCGTTACATCTTTGCTGTTGCTAATTGATAGCATATAGCTGTCATGATTTTTTTCTGGGCTTTTCTGATTTTCAGAGCTCTATGACTTTTGAAGATATGGTTGCATGCTTAGCTCTGTTTTATTTGTGATTTTCCAGATGAGCACAAAAGAGGAGAAAAAATAGTTTCTAAGTAGAGATTTTATTATAGCAAGAAAGCTGTGAGAAAAGGTTCTTCATCATTTCCTTCAGAGAGGTAAGTTCGGATTCACTTTCCAACAAAGATGGGAGAGAAAAACAGCCTGCCTTCAAGGGAAGGGGGTGACTCAGTTCTTCACAGTGAATTTGAGCACCAGTTGTGAGTTTAGTGCAGCAGAACCATCGCAGGCATTCTCCTCTCCCCCATCTCTCTCCTGATGTGGCAGGAGAAGGTGAGAGAGGGAAGGGCTTTCTGTTCTCTGTCCGTATCATTTGTCTTTGGGTAGCATAAGGGAATTTGTGAACTTCAGTGCAGTGGGGTTATGTCCGGAGTGCCAGTGATGCTGCTAAGATTTCAGTTCTGCTCCGTGGGATTTGTTTTGCAATTGTTTTATTTTGTTTCATTTTTACAGTGGTGGTACTACTAAAACGTAGCTCCCTGTAGTGATTTTTGGTTTTTTTGTTCCCTGAGCACACAAGTTTTCTTTTCAAGGAGGTGAGTAGTATGCTGGCAGGTGTGAAGTTGGTGCCAGCCGTCTAACCAAGAGAGCTGGGCACCCTTGCAGACCCTGAGCAGCAAAAACTGCTGTGGGAATCACATGGCATGAGAAAGGGGGTAGATCACATAGGAAAAATCAGAAGATCTTTGTCAAGTATATGATGCATTTTTGCCTTGAGAAGAAGGCATTGGAGGAGCTATGGTAGGAGCAGAGGAAAGTCTAAATGCAAACCTTCACTTGTCCGTAGCAAGTGAGCGGTTGTCCTCTCCTCCCCTCAACATTCTCACTTCTGCAGGTACGTTCTTTCACTCTCACTTTTCTGCTCCCATTGTGGGAAGGTAGGGAGGACATACATAGGTACATGTATTTCTAACTGACATACAGGTTTAAGTGCTGTGGTTTTCCGGTACAGAGAATCAATGGGGTTTCAGGCTCATTCTCCTGCTCCAGACTCTGCTTCCATCAGCTCTTGCAGTGTTAGCTCAGCGAAGGGAGCATGCTGGAGCTATCACTTCTGCTCCTCAGTGAAACAGGGCTGGTTTTCCTCCTTTCACTTCTCTGTCTATTTTAGCAAATATATGCATCTGTAGAAAGTATGTCAATATGAGTGGATTTTCAAAATGAGTTAGGCTGACAGGTTTAACTCTCTTGCTGTACTCAGTTTTCACATTGCAGTGCGAATAAAAGATGCTAAAAAAATTGCGTCTTGAATGGGTAATTTAATCTGCACCTCTAGTCCTATATGTGTATACTTACAACTCTTTTATGCTTAAATACATTTATTAAATGCAAAACACTATATCAGAATATTTTTGGTCTTCGTATATGCAGTTACTAGAACTCTTAATTTGCACAAAACATGGGTCATAGAATATTTTCTGACCTATCCATCATCCAGTTAAACTTTGGTGAACTATACAAGCCTGTGTTATCTATTACATGTAGACTTTGTAATTTTCAAGTATTCATTCATTATTCAAGTAATATATGCTGTATGTTTCCCAGAATTTACCATATTTTATCTTAGGATGTGTTAGGGTGATACAGTGATCTTCCCTCAACTTCCACCTTAATTTCCAGTGAATTTCAGAGTTGCTGGATAAAACTAAATATTGGTCTCCTTTTTCCTGTGTAATATTTTTTTTTTAATTGTGGTCAGAGGTGATTTTGTTTAAGGGATTTTGGGTTTGTTTTTGTTTTTGTTTTTTTTTTCCTTGGTTGGTGGCTTGGATTGGTGTTGGGTTTGTTTGGCTGGTTGTTTTGGTGGTGGCAGTTTTTGTTTAGTTGCAAATCTTGCTAAGGGTAAGATTTCATGGAGACACTAATAAAGGTCATGATAATTTTATACTTTTTGGTGCAAACCTGTCGGTAAGTCATTCCCATTATTGTCATTTTGCAAAAAGTTCTAAGGCATAATTATTAGCTATTGACTGACTGAATGATAATTTTCAGTATAGTCTTTTAGTTGTCGTAGCTTGTAGTTTTTAGTAGATCTTACATCACACCTGTCACAAATGCTATGGGTATATGTATGGGTATACATATACACTCTGTATGAATATGGGGAGACTTTAGAGTTTCAAGCATGTATCATACAGTCCACTTAATTTATTACCTGCTTCTGGGCAGTCGTAGGATTAGTCCAGTGGGCGAGCTGTAGCCTTGCAGCTTTCAAATTGGGAGCATGTTTATTTGACCCTGCTTTATGGAGAAGGTGTTGCTAGAAATTTTCAAAAGTCACAATATTCTGCTCTTGCTCAGATGGCAGCCGAGAGCATGGTTTGCAACAGTCCCATAGATCGGTAAGAAATACAAAATGCTCATTTGTCAATACATACAGGGGTACTTGTGCCTCCCTAATTAAATAGGTGCTACTCTTTTCAGGAAAGGACTACATTAAGAAAACAGGGCTGGAATTTCTTAATTGATCTCTTGAACTTTATCTTTTATATGGTAAATGTTTTATTGAATTACATGTTGGGATTTTTAATACCTTTGTGTCTCTTCACAGTGCTGGTTATGAACCTACAGATTTGTACAAATTCATAATTTTAATTGTTTATGCAATAAAAATAAGGAAAACTTTGATATAAATGACAACATGGGCTTTTTAGCTTTATTTTTTGTTACCTTTGTGTTTGAAATAGAATAAATATTTGTTCTCCTAGCCAAGGCATCTTAGAGTTTCATTACCAGATTTCTCCAGGCAGTTTTCCTCCTGTACTGCTTTGTTGAAAGTAGAGCACGGCTGGGGCAAATATTGGTGTGTGGTTTTTCAAAGTACTGGTTTGTGCAGACATTTTTGCATGGGTTGCAAATGGGAATGGAAGTTCAGATTTCATTATAGGAATTACGTTTATTGTGGAGACATTTTATTTTAAACTGGGTATGTCCCTTGAACTCTCTCCTCTATATTTGTTTTTACTGGATATGTGTCCTTTACTGCAAGCATAGGATACAGACAATCACATGTTTTCTAGGTTGAAAATTCTCCTTCAGGAGTCTATTACCAATGCATAGGTAAATACTTTTTTCCAGAATAATGTAAATACTTGCTGTAAAAAAGTCAGTAGTACTTGTATAAGCAAACTGAGCAGGTTTCTGTGGATAGTTTAATTGACTTTTGTTTGTTTTTTTTTTTTATTTGCTGGATTATGAAACAATGAAAACACCTACTCCAAAAAAAATTGCTTTTCAGCAAGGAAGAATCATTGGGCAGAATTGACTCAGACTTCCTTTTGAACTTCACGAGATTTTAGAAAATAGCATGTTATTTAATTACAGTTTTATTAACTTTGCTTCGATTGTTTATGTTGCAAAGTTAAACCAATTTTACACAGACTTAAAGAAAATATGTAGCTGACTTAAATAAACAATTTAGATCAATTCTCTGATCATTCGTTTTAGCGAAGCTGCCATCAGAGGTTTGTGCTAAGTCATGGTCTGAGCGCAGACATTTTGCTGTTAATGCAATGTAAAGAGTTTTCTGTTTAACACTGTGACAGTATAAAAGTTTTTACACTCTGCAGTCCGTAACAACAAATGCATATTCTTTCTTGCCTGCAAATAGCATAGCTTTTACAAGGAGGGGAAGATGGCAAAAGGGCCGTCATTTCAGATCCTGGATGTAACTGTGAAACCGGGACCAATGTTAAGACTCTCCTAAGCATCACGTGTAGGTGTAACTTCACAGGTACCTACTGTTTCACTGGGGCACATGATGAGTGCTGTAACATCTATTATGATCTGTACCCACTGGAGGATAAGAAGGAATGAAGTCTTTTAATTAAAAGTCTCTTAGATATTTTTTTATGTCCTTAGATTTTTATTTTTTTTTCCCCAAGATTCTCTATCTCCCATCTATCCCTCATTATTTTAAAGGGAAGATTTGCAGGGGGAAAAAATGTGTTACTTGTCATATTTTGAAATAGAAGACAGGGTATTCCAGGATTTCAGTTGAGTACATTAGCTTGGTAGTACACTTTCACTCTAGAAATAATAACTTCTGTGCATGTGATGGATGCAGGAGGGGGTTCTGTGCAGGCTCCTATCATCTTCTGGTCAGCCACTGCTGAGCTTTAGCATGAAAGAATCTCATCTGTTTGTAGTAGGAGTAGTAGTAATACTAATAATATAATAATAAAGTTGCATCTTTAAAGTCTACCAACCAGAGCAATGCAAGAGGCACTCCCTTCTAATAAAGAGTCAAAATTGCTGACATTTGAACCTCACGTAGAGCATTATTGGATGTACTAAAAGCTATTGGGTTACTCTCTTAGATGTTAACCATTGAAGTGTGAATTACAGAACCAGTGCTTGCATTTTATTTTTGGCAAGCTTTGTATTCAAATCTGGCTTTCTGTGTAGATACGGAATTTAGATTGAAGAATGGAAACACGCTCTGAAAAAATAACTGAGAAGTGATGGCAAAAGATTATCTTATTATTATGCTTATTATCTCAGCATGAACCAAATGAAGTCTGCTTCTACTTAAACTTTTAGTAAAGTCGTCCATGTTAATATAATTAGCAAAATATGTATTCTGATAAATGTGTATTCTGATAAACTGGCCAAGAGCCCAGGTAGGAGCTTTCACCATTTAAAAATTGTATTATTCTGGGAAGAGCGCACACAGAGCTGTGATCTGTCTGATTCTCTTCTTCTGAAGGAACATATAGCCAGTGTAAATTATGACAGAACCTAGATTTGATATTTCAGATCTGAAAATCAAACTATTGTCTTTTTCAGTCAGTGTCACCATGTCTGCAGTGATTTTTCTTTTTTATTTAAGTCCAGATTCTGCCTCACACCTGGATAACTTCCTCTGTTCTTACTGGAGTTGAATGTTTCCCATAGCCCAGGAATTTTCCAAAAGAAACAGAATTTTGATTTATGCTTCTAACAGTACAATGCTGTCAAGGGGATGGTGGGAAAAAGGCAAAAGCTTTTTCTGAATGTCAGCTGATCTACTTTGAAGGCACACAGAAAAAAATGGGATGTTGGGATTTAGCATGCCAGTTTTCCAGAGATGCTTTTAAAACTAAAGGTGCAATTAAGACTCGGATACACAATATTTCTTGAGTTGGTTTCCCTTTCCTTTTGTGGGAGTTCAGCAACATGAAATAGACTCTTCCTTAACAGTTGTACAATATGTTTCAATTTAGCTTGTTTTAGAACAAAACCCAAAAGCCTTGGTGTATATATATGGACATCTCCTCTTAGTTTATTAGAGTAAAGGAATCACACGACTGATTTCAGAGAACAGAAGTTTAGAGTCTCCTGATGGTTCAAATGATCAAATGTAGTGTTATGGTTAGGAACATAATCTAGCAGGTTGTCCTTCTCTTACTCGTTTTGGTTTAGCTTTTGTTCTGTTTTTGTTTTTGTTTTTGTGTTGGTTGGGGGGGGAGTGTGTGTTTGTTTTGTGGTTTTGTTTGTTTGGGGGGTTTTTGGTTGGTTGGTTGGTTTGGTTTTGGGGTGGGGTGGTGTTTGTTTTTCAGAAAATGTATCAGTTTCTTTTTACTCCCAAAGCTTGATTGGGAAAGTGATTTCATCTCCCTATCACATCACCTGCTGCTGTCCCTAATGTGGAACCAAAATTGGTTTATGCTGACGTAGTGCATTACAAGTCAAACTTTAAACCTGGTTGCTGCGTGCTTGCTTCCTTGCTTTCTCTGTCATTGCTGATTGACACTAAGTGGTAGTTTTCAAAAATTTTTCTTCACTACCTGCATCTCTGAAGTTTGCAAGGGGTGGAGAAGTGTATTCCCTGCAAAATGCCTGGCAGAGTAGAGATCTCTGCTGTATTTTTATTAGCGACACAAATAAGAATGGATTTTGGATATTGGACACTAAACAGGTGTATTGAGCAAAAAAACCCCAAACCAATTGTATGTTAATTCTAACAATGTCAGTATGAGATTCAAGTACTCTTAAAGAAAATACAAGGTAGGTCATGGTAACAGCAGCTGGCTTAAAAGTTGTTCTGTAATCTCATAATGAACTCCTTCTGACCAGTTCTGTATAGTACTCCAAACACATTTCTTTTTCAAATGTTAAGTATGAGTCTTCACATCTGTACACACTGAAGATCCTCTCAGTAGAAAGTAGAGTGGACAGACATTTGTGTTAAGTCATATTTTAGACAGAGGCTTTTGCACTTCTAAACTTGGCCTAAATAAAAGGCAGCACAAACTATAATAAGCCAGCTTGATAATGTTGTTATGTAGTAGCTGTGAAAGATAAGGCTAATGTACTCGCTGAAGTCCATAGCTGTGTTCTTGCAAACTACAGTGCTTTTGCGATGCTTTACTATTAGACTTGATTTTTTTATTTTTTCAATTATATGCATGTTGGTCTTTTTATGAAGCGGTGGTTTTGTTTGCTTAAGGATACAGGGTTATGACTACACAGTGTAATTTACTAAGTATTAGTATTCTTAAAGATCTTTGCGTATGTGGAATATTGCAGTCAGTTCAGTGCATTTGTCTGTGATGTGAAAGCAGAAGTTTGTCTTGTGCAGAATGCAGTCATCTGAGGGTCTGGCTTCCATTGTCAAATATTCCTGTCATTCCATGGAAACCCTGACTCCTGCTTACGGCAAGGCTTCCCAGTTTGGGATGCTTGTGTTCTGACTTTCAGACAAATAAAAAATTGCACTTCGTGCAGAATGTTGAAACATGGAAACATTCCTCGCAAAGAATAGTCCTGTTTAATACTCCTGGATGCTGCTGCTGCCTGTAGGGCAGGGATAGACCTCAGTGGACCAGGGTTTGATGTCTCAGGAAATCATTCACGTGTTTTGATCTTCGCACCAATATTTCTACCTAATTAGGAGTTTTCTACATTGAATAGCTGTTGAAAGCAGCAATGACTGCTTCAACTGTTGTATGGATTCTTCCTTTACCATCCTTCCCCGGGAGATTAGAGAACCTCTGTACATCTTAACCTGCTTGATTGGGAGCTCTCCCTTTGCTGTTCTCATGGAGAACTACGGTTGGATTACAAGAATGAAAATTCCAGAACATGCTTGTATTGTCACCCGCCAAGATACGCTGTCATGTTAAATTTATAGCAAACATTTAAACAAATGCAAAAGAGCATTAGCAAAACATCCAAGCTGTTTCATGACATTTTGTAGTCCTCTCTAGAAAAGACAAATTTTAGAAGTCACATTCAAAAGGTCCCTTTGCAGAATTTTCCATTTAAGTTGACAACTTATTACAAGTGGGAACTGTAACAGGTCCTTTCTGTAGTCTTTATTGTTTTCATCCTAGGGAAATGAACATCAGGTTATGGAGTGTCCTCCTATAGCTATTGGCATGCAGGGGAAGAATGCTCCTGCCCCTGAGGAGTGATAGGCATTTGCATCTGGAAGTTAGCCCCCTCCCAGGCATGGGGAGAGGGAAAGCCCTGTGCTCCAGCATCTTGAATTCTGCTTGTTTTTTTCAGGCTTCTCAAGGAGCTGAACGTGCCTCTGGTTTTCATAAATCACTCTGGCTTCAGGCAGTAGTGTTCTTGCTGTCAGACACAAATGAGCAAGTGTTTGAAATTTAATGGCCAGCTTCTGCTGGAGGTGATAAAAACTAGAGCAACTCAATTAAAATAAGCAGGCAATGGAGTTTGTGTGTAGCAAGTTATATCTCTTTTGCTCCTCTTGTATCTCAACATTCGGTCTCTCCAGAAGCAATTCAAGTACAAATTCTGGCATGTCACTACATTGTGTTAAATTCTAAGAATTTAAAGAAGCCCCTCACCCATGTAAGCTTGTAGCTTGTTTGTTTTAAAACTGTTGTTTCGACATCCCTGACGTGTAAAAGCGAACTTCCAATAAACTCCTGTCCCCTTATAGGTGAAACAAATGTCAGAAGTTGTTGCTTTCCTGTGCTAATATTAAAAGCAGTAGGAAGGAAGAAAATGCTCAGACAGGAACAAAAGTCTGCTCTGGAATGACTGTGCTCAACCAGTGTATTAATAGTTAACTCTGTGGCCTCAGTGATCTGAATCTCTTCCAGGTGACCGAGTGCAGCGCTGTTTAGTTTCCTGCATTTGTCAATGTGAAAATACATGCTTGGGCTCCCTCACCCTTGTCACACTACCGGGCACCTTACAGTGGTTTTGCTTCCTGAGCCAGAGAGCAGCAGCCACTCCTGCCAGTAGTGAATCAAAAAGCTCCTAACTCCTCCTTCTCCTCCAGCGTGCCCTGGCTCTGTGTCAAGCGATACTGAATATGCTCAGGGACTGAATAATTTCTTTATTTTTAAAACCTCTTGAGATGATTTTTAAGTAGTTCAGGAACTAATGAGTTGGCATTTTGACTTCACTTTTCATTTTTCAGTTTGCCTTTGGTCAGGTGATTTAGCCCTTTCTCTCTGTCAGTAGTACACAACGAATCACTCTAAGGAGGGTTGTGAGCATGACAGTGTTTGAGCGATACAGTGAAAGTGGTAGATACTGAAGTGCTTGGAACCTGTTCCATTGCCTGATCTTACAAAGCTTGTCTATTTATCATAGGGAAGGTTGAGGGGAAGAGGTGGGGGTGGTAAAATGGTGGGGTTAGGTATGAAGTGTAATTGAAATGACTGTTGCCTTTGTTTGGTCCCAAAAAGCAGATCTTGAACAGTCATTTTCACTGAACACCTGAGAGGTGTGTCTGTACACTGCTTCTAAGGAGTCTGCAGGAGAGAGGAGAGCAGCTACCATTCATAGGCTTTAATTCCCTGTAATGGTGCCTTACATGTCTGAAATCCCTAAATGGTCCACAAATGAATTAATAATATTAAAAAAAAAAAAAAAAGACAACACTTAATAATCTAAAGCAAAGCAGTACACATTACTCCTGCTGCAGCCAGGTTGTGCTCTGCAAGAGGATTGTGTCCATCCAATTAATACTCAGTGCTGCAAAATTGGTTTCCTTTGAGATCAGTAAATTTTTCTATTCATATACTTTGAAGAGCCAGGAGTGAAAACTCCTGCATGCTCCATTTTTGTATAGCAATATGTCTTCATCTCACGTTGGTACAATTTTGGAGATTCCTTGATTTCTGAATGTATTTTTAATGAGATTTATCTTCTGTATTGGAGAGTAGTGGTCTGATTTGTCCTATTTTTTCCCTGGGGTGAAAAGTAGTTCTTATTTTAAAAAGAAAAAAAAAATAAAAGCTCGTTACTGCAGTATAATTCTGTTTTGCAAGCCCTGCTGCTACTCAACAAAATCCAACAGGATTTGAGCACATTTTCCTAGACACTAAATAGTTTATCCTTTCCCTTAAATGCACTTCTAAAGATGTCTGTCTGTACTGTGCTGCCACTTAACAGCTGGGTTGGAGGGAACACTCCATTTGCTTTGAGATACACACTTAAGTCTTTGGATGTATATACTTTGGTGTTTTGTTTTTTTCTTTTTCTTTTTTATTTGCTTTTGCTTTTTTTAAAATATTGTGAGATTGCAATTATAGTTTGCAGTAGCAGTGGGTAATCGTCTTAGATGTGCTATCTTCAAAACCATTTTCTATCCTTTTCCACTCTATCTTCTCATTCTCTTCCCACCCAGGCCTCCCAGTGGACCATCCTCAGCTCTCTTCCCTCGTGCTGAAGAGTCCCCTGGGTTTGAACCCGGCGTTTCAGGTGAATTTGAATGCAGCTGGCCAGGGTTCATCTCCTCTTCTGAGTCCTGTCCTCAGTGATGCTGGCAGTGCCAGGATAGAAGAGGATGATGAAATGAAACGTAAGGTAAGGCAATGACATCACTGAGGATTTGTATGAAGAGGAAAGTGATGGTTTCAAGTGAAGAGCTTCCTGGTTACTGAATATTGATTGTGTTGTACTTTGTGGTAGAACAGATGTGGACGACACTTGTAGTCATAGGGTTTATGGTTTCTTTTTAGGTAGTTCTGCAAGGAGCAAGGTGTTGGGCTTGATGATCCTTATGGGTCTATTCAAACTTGAGATGTTCTAAGAGATGTGGCTTCCTAAGATGAGCTGTTTAAAGAAACAGTTGATACATATTTGTCGTAAAACAGTAGCAGTGCACTTGTTTCCTTTAGGGCTGTAACTGTTAGATTTAAATGTAAAAAACACTTGTCTTTGTGCTGAGACTTTTGAAAGGACACCCCAAAGTGGGTGAATTGTTAAAGGTGATTCTTGCCAGGGCAGTACACAGAAAGGTTGCTGGAGAGGTGGTTGTCACTTCTGGAAATTGGTTTCCCTTGCCTCATTCAGTAAAAAAAAAAATGTGTCATATGGTAACACTGAACCTAGTCCTGTCATGTTTAACTTGTGTCAGCTCACTGTACTGTGCTGTCCATGCAAAAATGCACTCTAAAATAATTTTATTTACCAGTGTAGAGTATAGCACAGAGCTAACATTTGTTAATATATCAAGTGTGTTCTTCCTAGGTTGCTTACTTCCCACATGGTCTCATGACAGTCTTATTGCTTCATCTCACTGGTCTTCCAAGCTGTTCTTTCTAATCATAAATGAACCTTTAGAGTGGTCCTGAGGTGATCCTTTCAAGCTGTAGAGGACCTGAGCTCAGCTTCATCTTTCTCAGTAGCAGGCATCATGGTGAATCTTCTTATACCTATTCAGTCACAGGCTTATTCAGCAGGGATGGCTGTATCATTGGAGCTGCCCTTTCAATGACTGATTCTTCTATCTGGTGAGAGGTGGACAATAGTCTGGCTTTGCAAAGTCTTGAGATTTGCTTTCTGAAAAGAGTCAGGCAAAAAAGCCCCTGAATTCTACAGATGCCGTAAGTCTTAAAGCAGGAACAACTTTGGGTCTTCAAGATGTGCTTGTGTGTGGGTACTCAGCCTTGGCTGCTTTCCTTTCTTTCCACTGGTAATCACTGTTTGCTTTCACTGGAAACTCTCCAGTATGATGTGGCATTTTCATCACTCCCATGCAGAGCTCAGGATTCACCGTTGCTTTCTCAGGTGATCCTAATCATAAAATGGTCTTGGTCTGCCGGACGCTTCACCTTCAGTCCTTGAGTCATGAGCTTCAGCTTCTCACTGGGTGCTTCAGTACCACCTCTCTGCCTCAGTGCATCTTCTATATCCTTATCTTCTTGCACACTGCAAGGTTACAGAGCCTTTCTAAAAGGTGAATTAAGTGGTGGAAGTCCACAAGTTCTGATCAAGGTCTCCCAGGAACTTCTTGAGAATCTTATGCACTCTGCACAGCAAGCCTCCCCTCGTCTGTGTGGCAAAGCTGATGTTCTGCTGATATCTGATAGTGTGTTTTGCTAGGCAGTGGTTTCATGTGCCTCCACAGTTTTTCAGAATGATGGAGATGGCCAGATGTCAGTGTGTGATTCAGATTTGTATTTTTTTTATCCACACCACACAAGGTTGTCAGGTTTAACAGTAGCAATACCAAGAATCTGCAACAACGGGTTAATGGGTTAACAGTTGGAGTCAATGATCTTGAAGGTCTCTTCCAACCAAAATTATTCCTTGATTTTAAGGTTTGGTCTTTGCAGTGGAAAGGGAAGCATTTTTCTGTGCATGGAATTATTATTTATTTGTTTGTTTTATTTCCAGACTTGACAAAATTATCAAGTGATGTGAGCTAGATACAAGACAGGCAGGAAAGTCTTTCCTAGTCTAATAGTCCTTTATTTTTGACCTTTATAAATTCAGAGTAGAGCTCTTCACTCAACACATGCTGGTGTTGCCGCATCTAGTGAGTATTTGAAGGTTTCCAGGTGAGGTTTTGTGTACATAATATGGTGAAACACTGGTTTTTCCAAGTGGTGATATTTGCCTTGATGCCTGCTATGGTTGTAGGAGCATTTTCTTTGATCGCTTTCTCCTCAGAAAATTCTTTTATTTTTTCATGCATGAATTGTTTCTCTTTCCTCTTGCAATGTCTGACCAGTAGTGAAAGTGTTTGGCAGGGCTCCTGTTGCACTGTGACACCTGTACTGCTTTTGGTACTTCTGGTACAGGGTCTGCTCAGCAGCTGCTGGTGGGACTCAACACAGGGGATCCAGTTAGTTAGAACTGGTGCAAGAGAAAAAAAAAAAAAATAAAGGCATTAAATTTCAACAAGGAGCAATTTGGAAAGCAGCCAGAAGTTCAGAGAGTAAACAGAAAGTGATGATTCAGCAGGGAGGGAGAAAGGGAAATGAAAAGTATGTTTGTGGCTCAGGCCAACAGTCAGCTGGAGAATAAAGTGAAAACCTGCAGAAGTGCTGAAAGGTGATGAAAAAGTTCCTCCATGCAGGCTATGTGAAGTGCAAGGTTGAGAGCATAGTGTGTTTTCTCGTGCCTTCATGCTCTTAAGTTTTCAAGGAAGAAAAGTATTTTTGGGAGTGCAGGAAAAGCACTGAAGTGAGGATCAAAGCACAAGGTGTGCGCTGGAGACAGGCAGGGTACTTTTCAGAGTTCTCAAGAATACACTAGATGATACACATCACTTGAGGGTAACTCTTCAATCAAGTGTTTAAACGTCCATTCTATGTCCATTCTGTCTTCTCTTTTCCTCAAATAGCAGCCCTAGAGCAACCATGCAACCAACAACTTCTGTAGTTCAATTTTTTTGTGCTGTAACTAAGTAATAGGATCTTCAAGGGATATGAGTAAAAACGATAAGTGAAAATAGAGTAGTTTTGGAAAAAGACTGTACTGCAAATCCACTGTACTTCATTTGATTAGAAAGGTGCTTAAATCGTAGGAAACTTGGCACAATTCTTTCAGTATTTTTGCAAAATGCTCCATTGCTTTTGGAGTGGAAGCTCATATAACTGACATGTAATTGATATTTTTTAATAATCTTGGAATATAAATAGTATTCTGTAGTGTAGTCAGTATTCGAGAATACAGCACCCTTTGCCCACAGCAAGGGGAGATGTACATAAACGTTGAGTTTGTCCTTAATAATAGAATATTTCTATATTAATACTTGTTCGTTACTGTGTGTTATTTCAGCGCTGTCCAACTGACAAGGCATACTTCATAGCAAAGGAGATTCTTGCTACAGAACGGACATATTTAAAGGACCTGGAAGTTATTACAGTGGTAAGGGTTTTTAACTTTCTTTAATGTTTTCCCTTTTCTTAAGAGATATGTAATTGTTCACTTAGAAAAACTTGGAATTTATTCCAGAGAACAGAAGAACAAAATCCTGTGATAAAGTATAATCTGTAAGCCATGTAGCTGTTACATTCCTTGTTACATAGGTCCTCATGTGGGAGAGCAGATACCTTCTCTGGATTGACATCGTTAGCTCCAACAGCTACATCATGTCATTTTGATGTCTTAGGCAAACTTTCCCTCTGAAAATTGTGAACAGGGACAGCCTTAAAATGTTTTGCGTACAGCTTCGATGATTGTCATTGCTGTCAGCTCTGCTTGTGATCTAGCCATTATATCTTCTGATATTCCTTGGGAAGCTTTTATCTTTGTGCCCTCAGATCAGGAGAGCAGAGAAAAATTGCAGAGGTTATTAAGGATCCGTAATGTTTGAGGAGTTTTGTCTTTTTTTTGTTGCTTCATTTTCTTTCCCCTCCTTTTCACCTCCTTTCACCCAGAGTAGAAAAGTCCTTGTTTAGAGGGCAGCTTGAGTTTCCAAACTTGTTTTCTTTTCTCGTTCATTTACTCCAAGTTTGAACACTGACTGTTTCATTTCTATAAGCTATTGTTTTAATTTCATCAAAGAGATGTCCGAGTCCCTTAACACCATACATCTTCATTTGAAGTATTCTATGTGAGCACAATCTCACTCAAATTCCTCCTACAGGCTTCCCAGCACTTCTCCTAAAAGATGGGGGAATATCTGGCACCTCAGAGGATTATTGAAATATTCACATCCCTGCCAGAAAGCGGGGAACCAAAAGCATTAAAAAGAGTGCAGTATGTGTCATGCAACAAGATGCCTCCAGCTACTGAATAACTTGCACAGGGCTCCAAGTTTTATGAAAGAGCAGTTTTATCTGTGTTGAAGTGAAAAGCAGTGGTGTAACATCAGCTGTGGCAGCCACTCGGTAACGGATTGCTAACAACATCAGCGCGTTCAGAAACATGCTTGTGCCCAGAACCAATAATAAGCCTCATATTTGTAATATTCGGCAAGGAAAAAAATTACATCTTTTCATCTTTCCCAGATTGTCTTCCCTAAATATTTCTCCTTCCTTTTCCCGTTTCTCTGTGCACACATTTTCTCCTCCATCACTGCAGGAGAATTTTTATGCTGGTGCTTAATTTCTTAAATAAAGAAATTTATCATCATTTATGTTTTTTTCCGGCAGTGGTTTCGCAGCGCAGTCATCAAGGAGAACGCTATGCCAGAGGGCCTGATGACATTACTCTTCTCTAACATAGACCCAATTTATGAGTTTCATCGAGGCTTTCTGAAAGAGATTGAGCAAAGGCTATTGCTCTGGTAAGTGTTGACAGTGCAGTTGGGGGTGAATGGGTCTTTTCCTATGTCCTCACATCAAAATGGTACTTAATCTGTATTTGAACTGGTATTTCAACATAAACAGAATCAAGGAAAGTCTTCTAATAAATATAGTTTTAAAAAAGTACTAAATACATTTTGCAAAGCCCATTTTTCAAGCACTGCTGTATATATAGTATTCTGTAGTGTTTGAAATCAGAGTCATTCAGGGTGGGAAAAGACTTAAAATTATCGAGTCCAACTGTTAATATAACCTGGTGTTGTCTCTCTAACCTTAGGAAAAGGGAAGATCAAAAAGATAAAGTGTGTGCATTTTCTACACTTTCCTGTAATGAATCTCCAGGTGAAAATCCAGGGAGCACTTTTTTGTCATTAAGATTCATTCAGTTCTTGCAGCACAGTTTATTTCAAAGAGCGTGTTTCTAGTCTTTTAACCTTTTTATTACCTTCTCCTGACCTGAGGTGTAATATAGTTGAATATAATTACCATTCAAAAGTAGGTGGTTAATGTAAACAAAGTACAAACAAAAATAAATTAATAAATTCAGGCAGGAATGTGTTACGACATTTATTCAAAAGTCTGGGAGGTTAAACTCTCCGGAAGACTTTCACTCAAATTCATTTCTATTCCTTTCTCAGTTTTCTAAGCCTGGCTTTATGTTTCTTATTTTACGCAGCTTCCATATTTACTGTAGCAAGTTTTCAAACAGAACAGTGAAATGGGAATGTCAAGTGGCTAAAAATGGATAAAAGAGGCATTAATGTTACTACTGCTTAATTTTACTAAAGCAGTCCTTAAAATACACAGATACCCAGGAAGCATTTCTTAAAGATTATGTCTTGAACTACAGGGGAAGGTGGAGGGAGGAAAGTGACATTTCCTCATCTCCCATGTACGGTGCCTTCTTATTTCGTCTCCTTATCTGTGTTTCAGGGAAGGAAAAACCAATGCTCATATGAAGGGGGATTATCAACGCATTGGAGATGTCATGCTCAGGAATATGCGTACTCTAAAGGTAGATAAAGGATTAAAATAATGGAATCTCAGGATTGTTGAGTCATATTTTCCTTTTATCAAGGTTGAGAGTTCAAAGTTTAGTATTTTTGTGACTTCTGAACAATTATTGTTGATAAACAAAAGAAAATATAAAATATTTACAGTAATGCTTTATACCACTGTTGCTTATTTAACCACCTACATTTGCCTTGAGAAAAGGTGGTTTGTTTATTGGTTATTCAGCAGAAGACAAAGAAAAATTATTTAATTAGCTTCATCTCTCCTGTATTCTCACAACTCAAACTCTCCCCTGTGGAGAGTTTGTGTTTCTTATGGGATCAAGTGCACCCTCAGCAAGTTTGCAGGTGACACCAGGCTGTGTGGTGCAGTTGGCACTCTGGAGGGAAGGGATGCCATCCAGGGGTACCTTGACTGGCCTGAGAGGTGGGCCCATGTGAACCTAATGAAGTTCAGCAAAGCCAAGTGTAAGGTCCTTCACCTGGGCCATGGCAATCACAAGCACAAATACAGGGGGACTGACAGAAAGATGGGGAGGGACTCTTCATCAGGGAGTGTAGTGATAGGACAAGTGGTAATGGTTTTAAACTGAAAGAGGGTAGAATTAAATTTGATACAAGGAAGAAATTATTTACTGTGAGGGTGCTGAGACACTGGCAGAGGTAGCCAAGGGAAGTTGTGAATGCCCCCTCCCTGGAAATGTTCAAGACCAGGTCAGATGAGGCTCTAGTGGGAGGTGTCCCTCCCCATAGCAGAGGGGTTGGGACTAGCTGATCTTTAAGGTTCTTCCCAGCCTAAACCATTCTGTGATAAGGTTATTTAATTCAAAGATATTTTTTAACTGCAGAGTAGTTTCTTCTGAAATTATGTCTCCTTTATGTGGAGTAGAGTGCCTTCATGGGACAGTTACACTTGTGCTGTAGTAGTCATTATTCCATTAAAACCAGTGCCTTGAAATGGGAGTGCAGAAGTGTTGTAACTGTTACTCCAACTATCAGTGCTCTCTGTGTTTGATATTCCCAGTAGGCATAGTGCTGCAGACACTGGTTTTGACCCTGTCTGGGAGCTGCCTGGCAGTTTCTTTAACAAATAAACCCAGATGAGACAGGCCTCTTAGTTCACATCTGCCTGTCCTAAAAAAGTCAGAAATCAACAGGAATTGTCTTAGGATGGCAAAGTATTAATGGGTGGTGCTACTGGCTCCTCTCATCAGAGACACAGTTGTGAACAGAGGACAACCAAGCAAATATTTTAATACTGGCAGGTTTGTTTCTTAAATGAAGCCATTGAAACATAGGATATTGTTGATGCTATTTTTGTCAATAATTATGACAACATAAACAGTCTTGGCTTATATAATCATGATCAAAGACAAAGGCAGAGTCAGGAGTGGATGTTTTTTCTTATATACTTTGAAATATATTAAAGGCTGGTTTTCTTCGAACCAAGTAATTTTTTGTATGATTCAATAGGAGTTTACCAGTTATCTGCAGAAGCATGATGAGGTCCTGACAGAACTGGAGAAAGCAACTAAACGCCTAAAGAAGTTGGAAATGGTTTATAAGGAGTTTGAGCTGCAGAAGGTTTGCTACCTGCCTCTCAATATGTTTTTGCTCAAACCAATTCAGAGGCTGATGCACTACAAGTTGATCCTGGGGAGACTTTGCAAGTACTACACAGCGGAGCACCGGGACTTTGCAGATTGCCGGAGTGAGTGAGCACTCAGCTGTGTGTGTGTGAGGCAGGAACCCGTTCCCATGTACACACAAAATTTTGTTGGGAGACAACAAGCATTACATCTACAAATTCAGTCTAAATTTTTTTTTTTTCCATTCAGGACCTCTCTGATTCTTGCACGCAACTCTGTGAAAAGTACACAGAAACTTTGATTTAGATTGCTGGAAACACAACTGCTTAGTGAATACTGTAACACAAATATCCTAAGTTTTACTTTGCCCCTAGGTAGCTATAAAATAAGCTTTAAGAAGTTGGCAGCTGGACTAGATGATCGCCACAGGTCCCTGCCAACTGAACTATCCTGCTCTAAATTCAGCTATAAATTTCGGGTGTGCCATTTTCCTTACAGATGCACTGAAGGAAGTCACAGAAATGACATCTCAGCTGCAGCACAGTCTCATCCGCCTGGAGAATTTCCAGAAGCTGACAGAGCTGCAGCATGATTTGATTGGTATAGATAATCTCACAGCATCCAGTAGGGTAAGTACCTTTGCTTAGTTTTTAGAGCCTTTATTGTTTTTATTGCAAAGGAAGTGCCTTTCGATCATGTACGTGCCATCACTGCCTCCGTTTTATAGAACGGTTGCATTGGCTTTGTAATAATGGTCTTCATAGCAGGTCCCATGGAGGGCTTGGTGATGTCCTAGGGAATAAGAGATCAAAAATGCTTCTGGTTAGACTCTGGCTAGTATCATGTTTCCAGTACAGCAGTTCCTGGGTACGCTGCCCTGTTTGAGTGGGAAGTGTTATGTCATGTACTTGATAGGAAATCCACTACCAGCTCTGCTTGTGTCTGTCTGGTGCAATCTCTGTCTGTGGACTGAGACTGCATGGAAAATGTAGCGATGGTGAGAGCTGTGTCACTGGGCAAGATTGGTATCAGTGACTATTTTTCCAGGAGTTTTAGTTCCTGCTTGGTGTTTTGTTTCGTTTTTGATAGATATACTGAGCGTAAGTACAGGAGCATTGCGTATGCTTATGAGATGCTATGGCGGTCACCGCAGTGGGACGTGAGTGTAATAGGTGAACTGCTGGTGTCCAACAGAAACTCTGCTCCTTTTCCTTCTCTTGCTTCGTTGATTTAAATGCTGGCTTCATCAAGGAGCTAATCCCTGTTACAAAACAGAAGGAAAAGTGTCATCTGGTGTTTAACAAATCTGTTAGTGATCACTGCAGGGCACCAATCAACTTCTGTGTATTCTGAGATGAAAGAAAGAACCATTAAAATTCTCTGTGTTTGGGAAAGATCGTTCATTCCCTAACTTGTAATTTTCTGCTGCAGGAGTTTATCCGGGAAGGTTGCTTGTACAAGCTCACTAAGAAGGGTTTACAGCAGCGGATGTTCTTTCTGGTGGGTGTTGGTTCTGCTTTTCATAAACCCAAAGTCTTCAAGATATGCCATGAAAGTGTGTTTTCACATGCCCGTGATGAAAATGAGCAATCGTAATTGAAAACTCACTCCGAGACACTTCTAGATAGATCATGATTTAAGAATACTGTCTGTTCAGGTTGTTTCTTTAATGGCATTTAATAATTTTAAAAAATAATAATTGAAAAAAATAATTGCCCTCTCATAAGGAAACTAAAGAGTGTCTTTAAGGAAAGTAGTCCGAATGGACTAAGAAATGGCATTTTTTTCATGCATCTACAGTGCCCTTTAACAGAATTTTTTAAAATATCAAAAAATATTTGGCTCTATCTGCTGTCTTCAGAGTATTGATTATATTCTTCATGCCTTTTGCAGTTCTCAGATATGCTACTGTACACAAGCAAAGGGGTTACAGGGACAAACCAGTTCAAAATTCATGGACATCTTCCTTTGCATGGCATGTTGGTAAGTGGTTTCAAGTTGCATCACAGTGCTGAGGAAATGACTTTGCCTTAAGGCAGGTTAAGGCATTCCTTCAGGGCATGAGGACCAAAGCCACAAGCTGGTCCCAGGGCAGTGACAGCAACCTTCACGTGCCCCAGCCTGCGTGTCAAAGACTTGACTGCAGGTGATAGATAAGCTTGTTCTTTCCATTGCATTAGCAGAAGAGCTGGAGCACACCCTTTGGATTGTTCATTTTCACACTGCTGAGGGAGGCTGATCTGGAAACATGGATTTGTCCTGGTGTTTTTTCCACTGTGCACACACCTAGGCATATAATCAGTCCTCCTGCCTCCCCACCCCTCTATTCTAATGGGACTGTTCTTTCTGTGTTTGATTTGCAGCTAATAGTGCTCGACCCACCGGTAAGTACTAAGCTGAATCCTCAGAACTCTCCTTTTTTTGTCCTGTTGGATGTGGTGCTGTGCTGCTAGACATGTGGAAGTAGAAATGCACAGTATAGTTTTTCATATAGAGCCAAAATAGACCTGAAGTAGGTGATATTCATAAAGAGTAGCTGTTTTACACTTATTGCCACTGGGTTGTAATCAAATTTCTAGCCAGCCACAGTGTTAGTGTTTATCAGTCACGCAGCAGTGATAAGAGAGACCTTTTTTTTTTTCTTTTTTTTATTTTGGTCTGCAGGTGGAGGAGAGTGAGAATGAATGGGCTGTCCCACACTGCTTCACCATCTACTCAGCACAAAAAACCATAGTGGTGGCAGCAAGGTAACATTTATTTTCCTCAGCTATAGATTTGATAGATCCCTTTTCCAAAGAGTTATTCTTTGATTGTTTGGTGCACCAGGGAGGTGTTTCACATGTCCTCTTAGAAAGCAAGTCTTCAAAAAAACCACAGGACACTTCACAGTGTTGAGTTTTAGAAGGAGCTGTTTCTCACTGTCAGTGTGTTAATTAAGCACACAGAGGCAATAACTTGTATTGTTTTCTAGTTATCTGAGTTGCCAGTGTCATCTTTTAAACTGCTACAAAGCAGGAGACAATCTAAGCATACAAATATTTTAGAAACCAACAAAAAAAAATAAAATTCAGGATATACAAATGGATATAAGGGGGGAAGAATTCTGGCATGGATCTCATAGAGGAAGGTGAGAAGGGAGAGGAAAAATTAAAGGCTGGCTTGGAGAGAAAATTGATCCCTTTTCAGCGTAACTTGTCCCTGTGCAGCCAGTTTGGCATCTTTTTTACTTTATACCTGAAATACATTTAGGATGGCTGCTACACCTTTTATCTCAGGATCAGCTTCAGGAGATGTGTCCCTCTACAGGTTCCCTAAAAGGCAGCTAGATTTGGGTATGCTAAGAATGCAGGATGGGAGCACTAAATCTCAACCGTAGATTTATAGGGATTTTTTACTGCTTCATAACCTTTTCTTGAAAAATAACCATGAACATTAATAACTCAGGTATGTGGTGTCACACAAGCCAATACTTTTGGTATGCAGATGCATTCAGCAAGCAAATTTTTTTTTATTCCAGCCTAACACCTCAAAATGTCAATTGTTTTTAAGAGCAACCATTTCTTAGCAGCTGCAAATTGGAAGTGCTTGAAAGGTTCTTAAATTTGGAAAAATAAATGTAATTTTTACCTTGTAATTTAGGATGCTGTTTTCCTTTTGTTACCTGTCAAAAAAAAAATAAAAATGCTACGGGGCTTAGCCCATGTGTGGAATTTTCAGTCTAAATTAAAAACTTTCAGAAAAAGAGATGGTTACTAAAAAAACTCCCACAAACCCTCCCAAGAAAACACAAGGGCATGTGACAGTATCGCACACTTCAAATAACAGTTGTGCACACAGGGAATGTAACCAGAGGTAAAAAATGGCCTAGACCATGTAATTCCTCTTCCGAGTCTGATAGCTCCAATAGTGAATGTTATGTGGCCCTCTGGCTGTCTATTTATTCTCTTTGCTGTCAACTCCAAATTTTAACTAGTTCTTTTAGTCTTGTTCCAAGGCTTGAAAGTAGAGGTGAAAGCTGTGTAAGGTGAGCTTCCTGCCTGGAAAGCTCATGCTTTGGAGGAATTTTTGTTATTTTTCATTATTTAATGGAAAGGGACTGTGCCTTGTATTGAGCAGTGACTTGTGCCTTCCTTTGGCAACACAGCACTCTGTTATGGCTCCAGGCTGGGCTGGTCTTCATTCCCACCCTTTGTCTTGCAGTACCCGCCTGGAGATGGGGAAGTGGATGGAAGACCTAAATATGGCAATTGAAATGGCCAAGAAAGCTACTGAAAAATCTGACATGCTGCTGGAAAACTCAGTATGCAATCGCTCCAACAGTAAGTGCTGTTTCGTGCCTTCTTGAAAAGCATCAGTTTCCTATCTTGAATTTGATGACATGAATGGAGTGTTTATAAGTCATCTGATAGCAAAGAGTTAATTGTGCTTTTGTTTTAATCAAAAGAAATATGCTTGTTTTCCTAGACTGATGTTCCTTAGCTTTAAATACAGCAAAGATGCTCCAGGTGGAGAATTGTTAATTTTATAAGGTCCTTATTAATTTCTTATGTAGATTTTTTTTTTTTTTAAATTTAACCATGTACTATATTTTCTTATCCGGAAATGTGGTGTCTTTGGAGAATAGCTTTTATAGCCCAGCATTGTTGTGCATGTCTCTGGTGGTGTTATGGATGTGCTGAAACATGTAGTGTCGCTTCTTGGAGCACTTCTTCCTATTCCTCACTAAAAATTGATTGAAAATGAAGTGTGGGGATTTGTTTGTTTGTTTGTTTGTTTTACACAGTATTGAGTCAGCTGCCCCAAGCAGATCTGAATAATGAAAGCCAAAACGATCTGTTCAGAGTGGTCTTTAGGAGCTGTGTAACAAATTCAGGTTGACATATTTTAAAACTGGACCATTGCAAGAGAAAACAGTTTTTCTGAGGAATCCTTGCTTCTCTTGCTCTTTGTATTGCACACTTTTCTTAAACCGCTGCCGAATTCTCCTCCCCCAGGATCCTCTGATGAGGTCTCCCTAGAACAGGAGTCCGAAGATGACATACACTCTTCTCGTAGCTCCTTGGACAGGCAAAGCCACCACCGTGCCAACACAACCGTGCACGTGTGCTGGTACCGCAACACGAGCGTCTCCATGACTGACCACAGTGTGGCTGTCGAGGTACCCGCAGGGCGCAGCTCTCACGTCTCACCCTGTCCGTCCTGGCTCGCTCAGCTGCTGCTCCCCCTACGCTCCATCTTCCATTATGCCTTGTCAGCATCTCTGCCTCCACGGGAGTGCACGGGCCATTAAAACACCGCTGCATGTTTGCCCCCCATCTGTGCGTCTGCAAACACAAGCTCTGCTCTCCTTGCAGCAGGGCTTTGCTTTGGCAAAGGCATCAAAGGAGGGAAATTTTAAAGGAAACTCAGGATATTCTAGGACTGAGTTGTTACTCAGCCTTCCCGGAGAACAAGTTACCTATCTGTGATATTTTTCTTTAGAGACTGACTCTGCTGTGCTGAGGTCTGGTTGGCTGCTGTACTGCACCTAGGATTAAAAAGAGTGCTTTAAGTTCAGTGGGAATACAGCTTCTCTGCCCTTCTCTTGCTGGCAGGGGTGAGCAGCAAGCATTTGAAAGTGCCATTTTACAGCAGTGTCATGTTATGCTGAACTGAGATTTATTATGTGCCCGCTGAAGTGCTGTTACCTCGGGTCTTACCACTTGGCCTGGCTTGATGCAGCACTGGTGGCATGTTCTCGTACACAGGTGTCTGTTCAGCACTTCTTAACACAGAGCACTGCTTGCACCAGCACTATGTTTTCACTTTAGGGGGCAGTTTGGCAAAGTCGAATAGGTCACCTTCCTAGAGGCTGACATGCTTGGAAGACTTCCATAAGTGGGACGAACCCTAAATACCATGAAGGGAAAAAGGAGATCACTAATCAAACAGGAATGCGCCAGGGTGCTGCATCTGTGTATTGTACTTTCTTACCTTCCCAGGCCTGCTGTTAAAGCACTTTGTATTTAATGGAAGGAGTTAAAAGCTGGGCACTGAAGCTCCTGGGTTTTCATGATGTAGAGAGTGTATCAATCAGCTCAGTAAAAGAAGTCTTGTAAATGATACCTGGGCTTAGGGTCCAGAAGTTAGACACTTTAGTTGGCAAAGAAAATAATTTCTATTTGAGGGGACGAGCTTTCCTTTCTTTGCTCATACCCTTTTGAAAGGCACTATCTTGCTGTTCTGTACTTGGATAATGGGACAACCCTGCTACAGGCTCTGGGATTAAATGTGAGAGTTCTTGCAGCTCCCTTTCACTTTGATCTGTTTCATGTTCTAATACCATCTTTTATTTTTTCACAATCCATTTTCCTTTAACAGATGTCTTTCTTGCATCACTTCTCTTACCCTAACGTTCTATTTTTCTCTTTCTCTCTTCCTTTTCTCTGCTCAGTTTTCTGCTCTCTTGCTGTTTCTCCAGAGCTTCCTCCTCGCTATTTGCTGGGCCAGACCCAACGGCCCAACACAATCACCCATGTTTGCTGGTACCGGAACCAGAGCCTGTCCCTGTCTGATTACTTGTGCATGATCCAGGTAAAAATGCCTCTCGAGTTCTGTGCTGGTGGGGAGGAGCCATGGGATGCCAAGGAGAATGTACTGTTGCTTCCTCATTGCCCACATGGGCTGGCATGAGGATGCCCCAGCCAGCGGCAGTGTTGTAACATTGCCACCTTGATACAGGATTTCCTTCTGTTTATGCTTCCCAAATAGTTCTCTGTGTAAATCTGCTGCATATCCTGTCTTTTTCTCTATTTTTTTTTCTCTAATTAAAATATCCATATGCTGTCATTCCATGCCATAGGTTTCTTTATCCCTCTGCACAAGCACTCGGTGACTGTGACTCCAAGGGGGACTGTTCAGCTTTCCCTGCTGACTGTGCTGGGCTTGGCTTGGCTTCGCATAGCTGCCACATGTAGCTTGTCCCCAGCTCTGGCATTCTCTGTTTCCTCTTCTGCTTTATTTTACTTCTCACACAGTGTATTCTGCGTGTTTTTTCTGCACATAAAAAAGGGTGGTTTGAAGGGATGGATGCCCTCATGGCTGTCACCACTCCCCTAACTGAAGCCTGCAAAGGAGGGTGGTTGCTGGAGGGACGAATCAGTGCAGCACCCTCCTGCATGCTGCCTGATACTGCACTGAGAGATAGGAAATGCTTAAACATAAAGGGAAACTTAGTATCAGTGAAGAGAAATTACTTAATTTATTCATTAAAAATAATTGTGAATTAGTGAACTGAAGATACAAAGTCAGTCACCATGTGAAATATCTGAGACACCTTTACAACAAGGGGAGCAAGTGCAGGAGCAGTTAGAGCAGGCAGGCTACTCAAGCTTTTCATCTGTGGCAGCTGTAGTCTTTCTGAAGGACAAAGACCTGTGGTTTCACGGTAGTTTTCTTTTTGTTCTGTGCTAGAACCAGCTCTCAGGATACTTGTTGAGGAAGTTCAAGAACAGCAATGGCTGGCAGAAACTGTGGGTTGTCTTCACCAACTTCTGCTTGTTCTTCTACAAAACACACCAGGTGAGCAAAGGTAGCTGAGGGGACCATGTTTGCTGTGTCAAGGGGAACCTGGAGGTCTTTGGCTTTCTCCTCCAAGTGCAGCTCGCTGCTTTCTGAAGGAGATTAACTAGTGGAAGAGAATGAAGCCTGTCTCTGTAAGGCCACAGGCCCTTCTTGCAGAATTTAATCAGGATTTCCAGTGCTGTTAATGGTACTGACCTTCTGTGGATGAGGGAAAAATGTCTCCTCATGCAGTGACTAATGGCAGTGGGGGAATCGGAAGCCTTTGCTCAGTTTTTTTCCATTCCTGTCCCTGCTGGGTTTCAGCGCAGTTAAACAGGCATCAGGGATTTTTCTGCCTGTAGTGCTTTCAGCACCTGCTTGGTAACAAACTGTGCTTCAATGCAACCTGTGCCTTTTCATCTTATTAACCCAATAAACCATGTTTATTTTATTCAGGCTCCTTGTGTTGAGGGAACCTTTCTCTTGGGTGGGATTTTACCTTTATGTTGGATCTATGGATTGCAGTTCCAGAGAGAGGGTGCAGAGAAGGAAGCAGGGAGCCCAGGAGGTGACGATGGGCAGGGGAATAGGAGCGAGTAACTCTAAAAACAGTGAAAGGCACTGGAGAGAAGGCTTCATTATAAGCTATCAGAAGCCTCATGATAGATAAAGTCTGTTCTTCCTCCTATTCTCTCCTAAACATAAATATGAAGACCTTACCTGTAGAGTACAAAAGAGTGTGTATTGGAATAGACTGTGGCAGGGGATGCTGAGCACTAAAGGCAGAACTGTTGGGCTGTTGCAGGATGATTATCCCTTGGCCAGTCTCCCACTGCTCGGCTACGCGGTCAGCAACCCTGTAGAAGCAGATGGCATTCAGAAGGATTACGTCTTCAAGCTGCAGTTCAAGTCCCATGTGTATTTCTTCAGGGCTGAGAGCAAATACACTTTTGAGAGGTAATTTTCTGTTTTCTCTGTCTGTCTTGGTATATAACACATTGTTAACTCACTGGTTGATCATCCAGAGCCCTCTCTTTCCTCCTGACTACGTCTTAGACTGAGTGACTTTGCAGCACATTCTCAGTAATAAAGGTCACTTCCTCCTCCTACCGATGGTGTTTGGAGATAGATGCCTTCTCTGACAGTACTGTCCTCCTTGCGAGTGAGAGCTGGTGGTTGTACCCAGAGCTGCTTTGTCTCAATTCTGGGGCTTCCTTGGAGCTGGGAAAGCAGTGTGGGTGGAAAGGAAGGGCTGTGAGATGCTTAGCTGCACTATGTCTTGGGAGTAAGGTTTCTATGTTAATGATTTTTGCCCCCCCCTGCCCCCCGATCTCTGGAAACAGGAATTTTAAGACAAGGCTGAAAGCAGTAAGTGCAGTGCTGCTTTTCACTTTCCTGCTTTCTCTACGTTTGGCAGTGCTGATAGGGGCTTCCACACATGGTCCAAAGCAAATGTTTAAGATGCATCACATACAAAACTTTGCTATTATGTTAGCTGTTGAAAGCCCTTGCACTGTGTTCTGGTTGTTTTGGAGTGTGGCTTTACTGAGTCGTCACATATTTTCACCTTCCCTGGGAGAGCATCACACACTTGTGAGCAATGTACATATCAGCTACCTGTGATAGCTGAGTTAATGCTCTTTAGTCCTCTTGTCATGTGATTTAAAGGAAAAAAATGCCTAATTCACAACAGATGTTTGTCTTGCTTTTTTCACTGTTGCTTTGCTTTATTCCATATGAGCAAGTCTGTTACATAATTTATTGTTAGAAAAGCACTCCATTGACTGTGACATTTTTGTCAGCCTGTCCTCCTTTGTAAACACTTTCTGTACACTTACAAGAGAATGTGGTGTGCCCTCACAAGTTTCCTGAAGCAAAGCTCTGTAGAGCTGTTATTTGGACAGACAACCATGTTCTGCAGTGTATTTACCACATCTCAAGCTATTTATTACCACATCTCAAGCTACTAATTTCCCAAAAACACTGTAAAAGAAAGAAAAGAGATGTTTTGTGAGGTTTGGTGAAAGGTGTACAGCTCATAACCAAAGGACAAGATTATATACATCTGTGCGGTGTTGAGCATTTCTCATGTCCTTTCCTGCCAGGTGGATGGAGGTGATCAAGAGAGCCACCAGTTCTCCAGCCAGGTCAAGCCTGCTGCTTCCAAAGGATGAGAAGGACAGTCACACAGACTGAAGTGAGGCAAAGCTGGATCTGCTGTAAACAGCAACAGAAGAGGCAGGTGGAAACAGGAGTGTTTGAGTTGATAAAGCGAAGAACCAGGAGGCTCATTTCCACCTGGTATGGACCGTGGGAGTGAGGGAGTTGCAGACAGGGATCATATCCATTCCCAATGGTATGGAAGGAGGGTCAAGTCTGTTCCAGTCGAATCTACTTAGAGAGAACCTAATAACTGCAGAGCTCTGGTGTGCATACATCATGGAAGGTGTATTGTTCCAGTTGTACCTGTACAGTAACACCCTTGTCTGCCCTGAAGGCAAATGCCACCTTGCTTTTACATCTTGACTGTATGGTCAGCATACATGGAAGAAAAATAGCAGCTGCCAGTGGTGTGATTGGCTCACAGCTGCTGGTGCTAGGGCTTGCTGGCTCCCAGAAGTTCCCTTCCCCTGACACTGAGCACAGCTGTCTGTACAACTTCTGTCTTGCTGCTGTCATCGTCAGCCTGCTGGCACAGTCATCTCAGACTAACAGGGTAGCCACAGAAACATAGTTTAAATATGGTTCATTTTCAACAGAAACTGCAGCTTTCATGGAACAACTCTGCTCTTTGGAAACTGCCATGGCAGCAGTTTTCCAGGGGACATGGGAGGACTGAACCTCTGCTATGTAGTTGAGGTTTTGGTGTACTGTGGGTCAGTACAGGTTAGGGTGCATGTTTTTTTTCTCTGAACTCTGCTATGGTGCATGCTGAGAGGGTCAACGGCTATTCTCATATCACAGCTTCAGACTTTAGCCTGTAGTAGACATTACTTAAGGCATGGGATGGCGAACACTCTCCACCCTGATGTGGGTGATGTTTTCAAGAGATTTAAGCAATATAGGAGAGCAAGTTTTTCTCTCTGAAAGTTACTGTTGCTTGTGTCACACAAAGACTTCTGAAAAACCCTATTCTTACCTTTAAATTTGGGGTGCAATCCATCTTCCATTTCTCATGAAGGTGTAAAAAGTCACTGGATTCCAGATGGAGCACTAGTGTCTGTGGACTCTTATTAAATCTCTGTATTAAATATGAAATGTTTGCTTTTTGTTCTGTTTTTGTAAAGCTGTCACCTCTGGTTGCCTCCATGGAAGGACTGAAATAAGCTAAATGCCACAAAATGCTGTTGGATGTGGCTTTGATGGGCTCTAGGAACTCTGCTTTTGTATTAGATAGAAAAGTATTTGTGTACTAGAAGAAGGAACAATGAAGTGGTGTAGTGAAAGAAAAAAGAAAGTGTTGCATGTTGTGAGGATGGAGTAATGTGGAAATCCCTCTGAAAACAGGAAATACAGAGGTCAGCAGGTGCGTTCTCTAAGGCTGTTTCAGGTTATGGTCTAAAACATGTTCAGGATGAGATCTGCAGGGAGGAGGTTCCAGAGGGATTTTCCAGATCACTTGCTTGGCATTTGTATCCTAGAGAAGATGAGTGACTGCAGATCCAGCCTTCACTACCACTGTCACAATGACCATTGTCCCATGTAAGTTAAATGTACTTAATTTATTAGTGTCAACTTTTTTTAATTAACTGTTGTAGGTGTATACATACGGGTTGACTAGACATGTTATAATGCAGTTGAATATGAGTGTTGAAAGTAAATAGCATCTTGGTATAAAACTCTCTCAGCCTCTTATTCCTGAGCCCACCGTTGTGGGAAGATGGACAGCATCTGCACAGAAGCATTGCTTTTCCTTGGAGCGGAGAGAAGAGGTTTCACACTGTTGTCTAATGGTTCTTTGCATTCAGGGGTTTTCCTGGGCAATACTGACTCTTGAGGACTGTTGTCATGGTCACATAATGCAGTCACTTAGCAGGAGTGTTTTCCTCTTTCACAACAGCTCTTCGTGCAATTGCTGCCCTTTGCTGGTTTCCTGCAGGGAAGCTCTGCAGGACCAGGGTCTCTGTCAGCAGCTCTGGGGTCTCAGCACTTAACCCCAGCCTGTAGTTGCACTCACCTGCTGTAGCTGGGCTTTCTGAAAGTGCCAGGATTCAAAATATTTTTTTTAGAGTGTTCAAGTTACTCAGCTGTTTTCCTAGACTGGTTCTTGGCTTACCCAGCATCAAGCTTGACACAGCACTGAGTCAGAACGATGTGGAGAGGAGGAGGAGATGGCAGAATCAACTTTATGGAGCTTGTGAGTGCCACCAGTCAGGGGGAGCAGCTCCAGGACAAGAGGAAGGGAGTGACAAACACTGCCTGAAATTCAGTTAAGTGCAGTCTTGCTTGGGGGACAAAGTGTCCTCTGTGGTACAGGCTGGGGACTGCGCAGCTATGGCCTGGGACAGAGGCCCTGGGTCCCCAAAAGCAATCTGTGTTTGTTGAAGGGCTGTTCACGTGCTCTGGCATGTGTGTTATGAAAGCTGCCCTGGCTAATAGCCACAAGAGACAAGGATTGAAGAGCAGGAGAAATGCAACTGCACTGCAAGAGAGGATGCAGTGTTTTTAATTTCCCAGCCCTGGTGGTTTTAATGATCTTTTTAACTAGCTGACAGAGATAGCTTACTCTTTTAATATCAGCATGAGTTTGACAGATCACGGAGGTAGTTTAGACAATCTCCCTAGCACCCCCTGTTAAAGATCAGTGACATGTACCTGGTGTTATGACAGAAGGATTTCTACAAGCCAGCCGTGTCCTCAGCAAGCAGCATCGAGGCTTAGCTTTGGAATGCTCCCTTGCTGAAGGCTCCCTTGCAAGCTTCAGCAGAGCCTTCCAGCCACACCCTCCCTTGTTTTTTGTCTCATGTCATAGGGAACACTGCTTTAGCCTCTAACACAAGGAAACGACTTCTGACATTCAGAAAAAGATCAAAGGACGCAGTGGAAAGACACAGCTTAAAGGTGTCAGTACATGACTGGTACTTACATGGCTAATCCAGACTGTTTGAACACCTACACTCTATCCTCTTGTCAACTGTGTTACAGAACAGTACTGTTACACCTCCTGTTACAGGAGAAACGCAGTGAGCAAGAGTCCTTCCTTAAGATTTTTGGGTAGTAAAGGAGCGGATGATCCTTGAGCTGCTTATGTGTTTAACCTGTTGTTCAGTATTTCCTGTCTTGAAGATGTGTGTGCTATCTCCAGTGGCTGAGGTGGGGTTCCCTGCCACAGGAGCGTCTGGTGCTAGCTGACCAGAAACCAAGGATAGCTTGCAGAAGTCCCTTCTTGGGTGGAGAATACCAAGCTCAAATACCTGTGTTTAAAATGTAGAAGCACAGTCTTTAAAAGCAGGAATGTCACCCTTCGTGGCAAAGCTTTCAAACTGATGAGGATTTCTGTGGCATATCTGTTCTGTGAAATACTGCATAGAATTTTAACTTCACCAGAACCCTGCAGGAGTATTTTTTTGTCTTGCTAGGATCATAAGCAGTTTCCTTAACAAGCCCTAGGAAAGAACAGAATACAACTAGTCCTTAATCACTGTTTTCTTGCCAATAGGATGTATGTTGAGAGGTGAACTCATGGCTTACTATCCCTGGTCTCAAGTAATTTCTGGTAAACACTACCACTTTTCCCTGCTTCCAGCAGGGCTAGCTGGCTGTCTTTCACTAAGTTTAACAAGAGTCCTGCTGGTCATATATACAGAAGGTTTTAAACATCTTTAAAGTGGCATCTCCAAAGCATTTATCCTGTGACCGAGATCAGACACTCATAGTGTGGTTGCAGTTGGCAAGGACCTTGGGAGGTCATTTGGTCCAACCCCTCTGCTCAGAAAGGACTGGTTACCCAGGACTGTCTGAAGGGCTTCTGATTATCTCTACAAGTGGTAGAGGAACCACCAAGGTGCTGCTGGACCTTGTTCTCACCCAACAAAGAGGGGCTGGTTGGTAATGTGATGCTCAAGGGCAGCCTTGGTTGCAGTAACCCCAAAATGGTGGAATTTGAGATCCTTAGGGCACTAAGGAGGGTGCTCGTAAACCTGGACTTCAGGAGAGCAGACTTTGACCTCTTCAAGGATCTACTTGGTAGAGTACCGGGATAAAGCCTGAGAAGGGAGAGGGGCCCAAGAAAGCTGGTTAATATTCAAGGACAACCTCCTCCAAGCCCAGGAACTTGGAGTAGTGCCATCTGCTTATCCTCTGGAGCAACTGCTCTGCATATTGGAGCCCTGCTTCCCCCAGCAGGGGCCAGACATCACAGGCTGATGGGAAGTAGAGAATAAATCCGTTTTCTCAGCTTTTCATTAAACTGCTTTGGTCTTTAACCTATGAGGTTTTTTCCCATCTTATTTCCTCCCCCTGGTCCAGCTGAGAGGAGGAGGTAGGGGAAGTGACAGGGCGGCTTGGTGGGCACCAGTCACCTAGACAAGGTTGAACCACCACAGAGGAGTAGAAAGTTGTCTGAGCAGCCAGGGATCAGGTTAGAAAAGCTAAAGCCCAGATAGAATTAAATCTGGCCAGGAACATCAAGAGCAACAAGAAAAACTTCTACAGGTATGTCAGTGATAAAAGAAGGCCAGGGAAGGTGTGGGCCCTCTCTGGAAGGGAGGAGGAGACCTGGTCACAAGGCATATGGGGAAGGCTGAGGTACTCAGTGACTGCTTTGCCTCAGCCTTCACGAGAATGTTCTTCACTATAGGGATGGTGAGACACTGGAAGAGCTTTCCCAGGGAAGATGTGGATGCTCCATCATTGTCTGTGTTCAAGACCAGGCTGGATGAGGCTTTGAGCAACCTGGTCTAGGGGGAGGTGCCCCTGCCCATGGCAGGGGGATTGGAATTAGACAATCTTGAAGGTCCCTTCCAACCCAAACCATTCTATCATTTGTTCTATGATTCTAAGATACTTTTTCCCTAATAATACAAAGTTACACCAGCCTCTGTTTTGTTACTTTATTGAAAGTGGCAGATCCCTTTCAATGGTCTTAAAAACTAAAACCATTGTTGTTTGGAATACTGGATAAAGTTTGTGGGGATTGTTTCTTTTTTAAAAAAGTTTACTCATTACACTGCAGTGCATGTGAGTAATCATACAAGGTACCTTATTGAAATGATTTGCTACTGTCAGGAACAGCAACTTTAAAAGCAGCAGGAGCCCTCCAACTGCCTTTCTACTGGACTACAGCCTCTGTTTTCCACCTCAGTATGTTTCCTCTCTATATGTTAACTCTTTCTCCTGAGGAAAAAATGGGTTTGTTGTGTTCTTCATAAATGCAGGCTTTGAGACAGCTCTCACTACAGAGAAACACCACTCTGCAGCAGATCTCCAGCAAGATCAAAGAGCAGCACCTCTTCTCTACAGGACAAGTTGTTTGCTGAGCCTGTATTTATCCATCACAGAGGAAGAATAAAGGATAGTCATAAGCTAAAGTGAACACTGCACACCAGGATGAGGGAATGTATGGTCCTTCTGACCTACTTTTAGCCCAGCACTTACAATCTGCAGGTCTGAATCAAAGTACCAAAACTCAAGCCTTGTTACTAAAGAAGTGGTCTTTCTTTAAAAAAAGGAAAAGAAAAAAAAAAAAAGATGAACGGCTACAACTTTTGTTCTCAGTGGCTTTTGGGTAAGCCACATCATTCACACACAAACACCCAGACAGAAGGATCTGGATATATGAGGTCTTGCTGACTTAATGGGAATCTTTAGAATTAGAGGGCAGATCTCTAAGCAAACAGCTGTCAGAAGTTATTTTCCCATACCTTTAAAGTATAGATTTAAGATTTGTGCATTTATCTGAATTAAAGAATCCTTTATAAACTAGTATTGTATAGAAAGCAAAGCTACCTGGGGATGGCTCCACTGGAATACCTTAAGCAGCCAATACGGCCATAGATGCTCTAAATTCTCTGCCAAAAAAACACCACCACAGCTTGTCAACTGCAGTGAGTTTAGATCCCAGCCTAAAAGAAGAGCCAGAAAGGGAAAGCTGAGAAGATGGGGATAGTGGCCTAAAGCAGTTTTTGTGAGCCCCCAGCCACACCACATCAATACCGTTGCTGCTAGCCGTCCAGTTTAAATATTTCTGTAGAGGACAGGTTCCTTGCCTCAAAAACTGCTATGCACTGTCGATCTGCCTTTTGAACTGAAGCCTTGCCACTGCCTCTGTCCCCTTTTTTTAACCCTTCTGCAACCCTTGGGCGTGCACAGTAGGTGTCTTCTCAGTTTAGAGACTAGGCCTGCCAAATGTGCCTATTTTGCTGCTTCAGTTTCAGAAAGCACCAAGGAAAGGAACTCCAACTCCCCAACCAAATGTAACCACTTTGCCTTCCAGTCCCTGGAGACCCACGGCACCTTCTGCTGTTGCCTGAATTGGCAGGACCAAAGCCTAATACAAAATGATGATCCAGAGCCAAAAGAGTACAGTCAGCAAACCCATCCTCCAGTGAAACAACAAGGTGGAAAAGAGCAGCAGCATTATTAGCTCAGCTGCTGCTGTACTTGAAAGCTTTTTGTTTCTAGTGTGTGAAGGAATTGAAGCAATGCTCCAGGAACTGGAGAGCTCTTCTAACTTCCCCAGAGGCTGTAATGCATGGAGAAATTCCAAACATACCTGCACTCACATAACTGCTCACAGACACTTCTTTAGGAAGGGCAGGAGGCTAAACCCCTCGGACTCACCCTTGAAACATATCTCAATGGAAGAGAATCTTCCTCTTTTCCAGCAGCCAGACATTTACCAGTAACAAGCTGTGAATCAAACCAAGCCAAATGGATACATCCACGGGGAAACAATTAAAAACTGCATTGATTACATTGTAAAAACAATTAGACCACCCCTCTTGGGTTCTGCAAAAGGTCTAAACTGTACTTGCATTGCAAACCCCACCCTGGGTTATCATGGGTACGTGTAGTATGAAGGCTCTGAAATGTCGGAGTCCGTAACACAATGTACATCCATCAGCAGATGGTAGTCTGGATTAGAGATGTAGTTTATGAAGCTGGCAAAAAAAATCCTTCTCCCCTCAAAACAGCAGCAAGGAATGTAGGTGTCAGCGGGCAGAGGTCAGGTGGTTCCGACTGTGCGAAAACCTGCAAGAAACAATAATAGGTGGAACTGGTCACTACTGTCCCTTTCAAGCCCTGCAAAGTGACCCAATGCACATTTGCAAGTACCTCCCGCTCAGCTAGAGGCTAAAGTTTTTTTTAAGGCATCACCAGGACACTTTTTGTGTCCTCTGGATCAGCCAGAAGAGACAAAGAGTGTTCTCTTCCCAGCTTTAAGGGATTCTTAGATGAGAGATCTCAACAGACCCATAGCATGTTTGTTTGAAAGCCTGAATGATGTAGTGACAAGAAGCCTTCAATGATTGCAAATATTTTCAGTCCTTAATATCTAAGGGCTTTCTTTGCTTGACAGCATTCAACAGGTACTTGAGCTACAAGGCATGAACTACACCAGCTTAAACCCATGAAAAAGAAATGCTTAGAAAGGCCACGTTCAAGGGTTTAAAGACTATAAAGCTTGGGTTGTATTTACAGTAGCACAGAATGGCTCCTTTGGTAATACGTATAGCAAAATACTTAACATTTGGCCCCTCCCTGGTTAGAAGGCTGTAAGTAAAGTTTCTCAGCTGGTGAGGAAAGAGGGAGATTTAGGATGGCCTGTTATGAAAGGGAAAAAAGACAAATTAGTGTTAACTAAAGCCTGATAAACCTGTGGTCAGGATCTGACACTCTTGCCTATGACATGTGGATGTGACTGTACTTGGTGCCAGTAGTGAAGATGAGTTTGATGAGCAGTGAAGAATGTAAGTCTATCAGACTACACTCCTTCACTGGCTTAATAAGCAATTCACTTCAGGGGAAATACATTTTCCTGCTACCTGAAGCTGTGCAAGCAGAGTGACTGGCTACACGTAGTACTATATATAAAACACATTCCTTGTGGTGAAACAGATACCCACTCTTCCAGAAGTGATTCCGATGACATTTTGCATACTTCTTGCTACCTGGGTAATAGGACCAGTAGGACATCACACACATATATATGCAAGATGAAGGTGAATAGCAGCATCCTTCAGTGCTCTTCAGCGTTCATCTATGCTACAGAAACCTGTTCAGTGTGAAAGAGGACTTCCGAGGCAGGAAAAACTGCTTCCAATAAATGAAAGGCAGTTAAAAGAAGTGACTTACTTAGAGACTATCAGGTCAGCTGTCATCAATATTCACCTTTTGGGCGTCTTGACTACTCAGCACTAACCTTTACCATAGCTATGGAGTATGAGAATGGTTTGGTTCACTGTCAGCTCCTACTCAGCTTACGCTCTAGAGGATACTCACCTTTGTACCCGCTCCACCATGTGTGCTATCAGTTTGTCAGAGATGCCTGGGCAGGACTCCTCAGCCAAGCTGAAGGCATTCTCCAGCTCCTCCATAGCCCCCACGTTGCCTCCAGTCTGCTTGTGCTTATCTTTAAGCTGAAACAGTAAAGCAGAAACTGCATTAGGTTCTTATCTCAATGCAGAAAGCACTGGTCAAGTGCAGTACAGACATTAAGGCCCTTTCCCTTTTAGTATGACTCCACAAGGGTGCAGGAGGGCACCCACATTCTTCTTAAAACGGTAGAGAAGGACTCTTTTTGTAGGTCAGGAAGATAGAAGTCCAATGTTTGGAGTTCAGACTTTCCTCCAGTTACTAATAGAAATCAAGTCCTTAATGGGTGCTGATATACTCTTGAACTGAACTATAGGAGAAATGGATCAACTGCCCTGAAAACCCCTAAGAAGTAACAGAAGAACTCCAGCTGTATCTGAGACAGTACAGTCACCTTTGCTGTTAACAACAGCATAGCACCCAGATGCACACAAAGGCTTGCAGACATGTAGGGCAGAAGATATAACACCAGAAGTTAGTCACCACTACTTTTAATAAGCACAAAAAAGTTTCAGTTGCTTCTAGTGCTTGTGAAGCTGAGGCAGACTACTGCTATGCTACAGAACCTGAGCCACTTGGCATCCAACATTCCTCCCCAAGAGAGAGCATACCCTAGGGGGACAGAGGAATAAAGGCCATGCACCAAGACCTCCATGTGCAGCATCTGACTTGGGTGAAAAGCTTCAGTTTCCATCTGTTGTGATTAGAAATCCCTGACTAAGCCTCACCAGCCAAGTCTACTTGCACATGGTTTGAACTGTTAAATTGAAATAAATCTCTGTCATTAAGGAATGCCTTTGAAACAGGTCACTAATACTGAACCTGAAGGAGTCTGTCACTGGAAAACCCAGTCACATCCTCTGCAGCATTTCCCCACCTCCTTCACACAAGCAGCTCATGCAGCAGCCCCTTTCCTAGCGCGTATCTTCACTCAATATGCTGAACAAAAATCAAAACCTTTTGTTGAACAACCAACATCTGCCAGCTAACCACCATCCAATTAAGCTCCCATTAGGCTGTGCTGATCAAAGAGCTTTACATAAGCCTCACAGTTCTTTGCCTGCAATTCTAGGATCAGCGTCTCAAGTTGTTGGAGCCCACCTTTTCTCCATGGTCCAGAAAGCAGAACAATGTGAATACTAACCCCCAGCTGCAGCCATCCCTGTCCCCAACGTCCCCTGCTGGAAACAAACAGTAAAGACAGCTGCTGCCTCTTCAGTGGGGTAATTGCTCACTAACACAAAGCCTCAGCCGTGGAACACACATATGCCTCTGCTCATTCAGATGTGGCAGGGGGCATGGAGGGCAACTCAATTACATATCAAAGATACCGATTTCTTGGGCCAAAAATAGTCATGCTAAAGCCAAAGATTCGATTTGATGTCTATCTGATCAACAACTGTTCACCTTAAAGTGGGACACGGGGTCTGTCCTGTAGATAAGTTGCCAGTTTATCATCAGCCTTTGATGCCAAGCCACTGACCTTTAGTTTACCCAACAGCCTGTGATACAAGCTGTCTGTGTTATCCTGTCACTGCCCACTGCAGAACAGCTTTCTGGAGGTTAGCAAGGGGTTAGAGAACTGTACTGCACATCATCTTAGAAGTTGGCTTCTATTCACTGCTTGGACCTCCAGGCCCAAGTACCTTACCTTTCCTCCCTGCCCTAGAAAGGTCAGAGAAGTTTCCAGATTTGCAGCTGTCCACATCTGTGTTAATGACCCACCGTGGGTCATTTTCTACATTAGCACCCAATAGTACACATGTAGCCAAGACATATAAAATATTATGAACAGCACCACCTCTTCCTATAAATGGGCTGATCAAAACCTAGCAGGTCTAAAAGGCAATAATACAACAGTGAAAGGAGCAAGTCTGCTGTTGATAGAAAAGTAGAACTGAATAGAACAACATGTGCAATCACCAGTGAAGAAGATTTCCTACTTGGATAAAAGTCTTCTTCCTGACCTACTCCCTTCCTACTGCACACAGAAGCCAGATTATTTCAGAGATTGCCCAGAACCTTCTCTGCACCTGATTTTGATGAGCTGGATCAGCAGGGAAGTCTAAACAATGGAAAGGAGGATCAGCAAATCTGGGGTAAGGAAGTCAAGCTAGCAAAAATTAAAGGTCCAAGAAGATACTTCCTGCCTAGAACTGGTGCAGCAAAGTTGGTAAGGAGAAACATGAAGATGCACTCACTGGTTTGGCGAACTCACAGCTCTGAGCACCCCCTCCCCCAGAAGGCTCTTAAACAGAACCAGATGTCAGTGATTATGCTGGACAACCAAATGGCCTGCATCAGAAATCAACACTATTTTTATCTTGTAGCTCTAGGCCTACAAGACCCAGACCATCTGCCTCATGCTCTGACCTCTGGAATTCAAACCCAGTGGAGTTGAGAAGAGGCTGGTTAGCTAAACCCCCAGTTTCTGAAGCAGTGCTCTCTCAAGAACCTGCTGTTTAGCATGACCTCTGCTTCCTGCCCTGCAGCAAACCCTCTTTCCACAAAGCACTAAACCAGAGAAGAAAGAAGTTTAGAAAGTATCCCTGAAAACTGATGGCTTTCTGATGGGCCACTCCTGGAACAGCATCAAGATTCAGAAGAGAACAAGACATCAGGACCACGGGAAGAGTCTCTGTGACCCAGCACCCCAAGAAAAGAACTCTGACACACAGCGACTGTGTAAGCCATTTCCTCTGAGGCAGACCCTCCTCTCCTACACTCCTGCCAGAAACAGCAACTGAAGCCTGTAGCCAGTAGCCCCCTTATGATTATTGTCCTCTTCTCCTACCTTAAAACATCCCTCAGCTGGAAGCATCTCTGCCAATACAGACACTATCCCATAATTAATGGTAACTTTTACCTCAACTCCATATCCCCACCCAGAACACCAGGTAGGGAAACAGAGTGGATTTTCCAAATGCATTTTCTCCATCTACCTTCCACATGCCATATGGTAGGTAATTCCTTGGCCTCAGCATGCTAGCAACAGCATGCTGAGAATAAAGCAAGAAGATTGTTTAGTAGCTGGCAAAGCCAACTCCTGCTCTAATCCATCCACATTCCCCTTAGTGACTGCTGCAGACAGCAGCTTATAGCACAAGGGCTCAAATGCCTGTCTGCCCTAACAGGAGCTGCAGAGGCCAGGGACATCAGAGTCCACAGCTGCCTAGGCATTATCAAGCCTAAGATACAGATAACAAGTACTCCTCTACCTTATCCTCCCCAGAAGACAACACAGTAATGCTATGCTTCTGGGAACACAAGTGGATCGGAGAGGACACTCCAGGAACATACCTTCCTAACAGGGTATAGACCTCTGAACAGAGACACAAATGCTTCATAGTCCCTTAACTCTACTAGGTATCTCACCACACCTCCTTTCTCCAAATCCTTCCCATTTAGTTATCCATGTCAGGTATCTCTTCAACTACCACAAACACCAAGAAGGTTCTACTCACCTCCCCAAAAACTGGGTGAACAAGTGTGGAAAGACACTGTGACCGTGGTTGCCTCTTTATGGGCTCAGGAGGCTAGAAAGCAACAGGAAAATAAGTTACAAGAATGGGCAAAGGCTCCCAGGGCACACAAATTACTTATACTTTGGTAAATTCACAGCACCTCCATAGCAGTCACCTCACCAAGTCTCAGGAAAGCCACAAATTGCAGTACTTTGACAATATAGAAGAGGCAACTCTGGGGCACTAGCCCTTGATACTAAAGTCAATTTTAGACACAACATGAGTGACTGGTAGCTTCCTCAAGACCCTCAAAAGGTTGTGTTAGTTCTGTCCACTTCTGAAAGAACAGATAACAAACAGACCTTCTGGGAACCATGAAAAGCCATTCCTTTGTGCAGCTTGCTCAAGGAGTTGGGGCGTATGGTTGGTGGGAATGTCCAGATTGGACCCTGGTCTCCATCCTCTGTATCTCCATCACTGCAAATGAAAAGGGGGAGGTCAAGACAAAGCCTCAGCTCCATACACTGGGTGTTCTACCCATGCATTCCCATAGTCACAAGCTCTCCTCAACCTGACTGTTCTATCACCACAGGGCTCCAGGCATTTTCCTATCCCAGAAAAAAATCCTGAAGAGAAACTGCTCCAGTCTGTACAGCCCATATGCAGCACCATGGAGACCTGAGGTAAGTACTACACAATGTTTGCAAATCACCACAACCACCTTTCCCTCTAGTCACCTTGAAGACTAGCACTGTCTAGTGCTAGTTAAGTGCTAAAGTGCTAGTTAAATTTCTGAGAACTTCAAGACAATACAAACTCACAGTTTATGGGGCCAGGCCTTGCAAGCCAACTTCCCAGAGTCATCAGTCACTTGAGTCCCTACCACTACAGGTGAAGAGGAGCGCTGCGACACAAGCCTGGCAACAAAGTGCTCTCTCGTCACATAAGGCTCATAGCTTCACTATCCTCCACATCAGTAGCAGCACACACACATATACACAGCTGTTGCCACAGTTAAAAAAACCTGTAGCTCTTGTATTTAACCAAATATGCAGAAAATAGAGGCAAAAGAGCCTTGTTTTACTAGTTATGCACGAACTAGACATTTCTTGTTAGTACTTCTGAATCCTTACACTCGGCAAAGAGGCTCTGTAGTTTAAGACTAGAGTAGAGTACTAGGTCCTGCTGAACAGGAGACAACCTGTTTCTTCAGGCAGCAGTCACCTGCTCCCACAGATTGATGCTCACATGTCTCACTGAGCTACCATAACATCTCCAGCCCAGGTGAGGAAGAGGACCTGAGCTGCTTGCACCAGGCTACCCAAGGGCATGCAGGGTATAGCATGAACACCTCTCCATGCAGAGCATGTACGTACATATCCGAATCACCAGAACTGGAATCTTCTCCATGGCCCTCCGACTTCCAGCGCTTGAATCGATCTATCAGCTCCATTAGGAATGAGGTTTTCTTGGTGTAGCGTGTGATGAACTTGTGCTTTAGCAACTCTTTAGCTGTCGGCCTCTGGAGCAAATAAGGAAAGCATGCTACATCTAACCATCTCTGTACATTAAACATGCAAGTGCACTGACTTCAGCTCTTGCCAGGCTTGCCCATCCATACTGCAAGCTCAGTATTACTTTCTCTCCAGAAGCCTTGGACCAAAAAGGGCTTCTTGCTAACTAAATCTTTGATCTCTGCAATACAGTGCCCAAATTAACAGGTGGACAGCAATACTCACAAATCTCGGGTCCTTATTGAGGCAGGCTTCCACAAACTCCTTGAAGGGTTTGCTGTGGTGACCCTCAAGCGTTGGCGGGTTATTTTTGGGGATCAGGAAGAGAACCCTCATAGGATGCAAGTCAGAATTTGGAGGCTCTCCCTTTGCTAGTTCAATGGCTGTAATTCCAAGGGACCAGATATCTGCCTGAAAGAGCAAGAACACTGACGGCACAGAAGAGCAAGGGGCAATACTGCAACGTGGAAGCATGCAACTTTAGCACGGCCAAAGGGCTGATCACATGAAATTGGATACGGTCTTTCATGTCTCATAGACAAAGTTCTCCAATAGACCCTGAACCATAATAGGAAAGTTTCATACTTGAAATAAGCAGCACTTCCAATTATCCCAAGCTCCATCTCACATACAGTAACAACAAATAGCAATCCTTCTGCTCCTAGCTCACCTTGAAATCATAAGCAGACTGTTTGATGACCTCTGGTGCCATCCAAAATGGAGTTCCGACAAAGGTGTTTCTCTTGATTTGTGTGTCTGTCAACTGTCCAGCCACCCCAAAGTCAGCCAGTTTCACATCTCCTTGTTCCGAAAGTAGCACATTGGCAGCTGTTCACACAAAAAAGCATTAAGTCCACTGGTATCTGAATCATCGCCAGCCCATGCAGAAATGAATTCTGAGAATGGACCTCCTGTGACATTCCCTGTTGCCCCAGTGAAAACCCGCAGCTCAGATTTTCAGCTTCAGACTCATTCCCATGCTCTGACACCTGCTGGGTAACACAGAACAAATTCATACGCTTGGCTGGATCAGAAGGGGAGTATTTCTAGTGTAGCAGCAAGGAGTAGATGTGATGTGCCACACAATCAACTAGATGTGACTCCAGGCCACACAAAGAAAATAGGGCAACATGGCCTGAGATACCTCAAATGGTCTAGATTTTTTTCAGAGCAGCATTCAGCGCAGGTTAAATAGCAGAACCTTCTAAAACATTTCACAAGTCCTGGTCTTATACTGCTTCCCCCTCACTCAGCTTAAGATGGTGACATTGCTCATGTTTGGGACAGGTGTTTTTTTTGTAGGACATCCTATTCTGAGGACTCTACCTACAAACTTTCAGCATATCTCCACTCTGCTGGTGGCCAACAGCCTTGTATGGCTTGCAGGACTAGAAATGTGTAGTCACATATGCAATGGAATCTTTTCTACGTATCTTTCTGCATGAGGTTTCTCTGCTCTGCTCTTTTACATCTCTTCCTGCCGAGGGTCAGAGCAGTTAGCATCCAACACTGACCACATCTCCACAGCACTGTCCTCCAGCCCTCCTGCTGTCCTTTGATGCTCTGTGCTTGGTGTGAGACTGCTCTTTGGGAGGCAGATGCCAGGTCTGTCTACACTGCATACAGCCAGTAACTATAAAAACCAGTAACAGGATAAGCTGACACAAGCTGTAGTGATATGCTAGGGCTGTTAACCCCACATGAGGACAGCTCACCTTCACAGTAAGTTACAACTGTGACACCCAGCATACACACGCCTTGGGGTTCAGCAGTAAATCAGCTCTCCAGCCATAACTGAGTCAGCTGATATTTGAGCACGCCTTTCATTGACCCCTTTGTGTCAGCCCCCTGCCTGTCCAAACTACAAGTGCCAGAGAAGAGCTAAGATCCCATTACTCTAAACCCAAAAACCAAGAAAAACATGAGTTGCAATAAAATAAGAAGCATCCGATTCAGAAAGAAGCAACCCAACAGGAAACAGTTCTCAAAACCTCTCAGAATACTGCTGTATACTATTTCTGAATCTATGTTAGTAACATCCCTTAGAAGAAAAAGGGATGAGGTTTCCACTTTTACCTTTGATGTCCCTGTGGATCTTCCTCTCAGAGTGTAGATAATCCAATCCTTTTAGGATTTCTCTCAGTATAGTAGCTATGTAAGTCTCCTCCAGGGGTCCCGGCTTCAACTGATAAAGGGCAGAAAGATGACTTAGAAGGAGGGTGACTGATGCCTTGGATTTTCCAGGGTCTCAGTTTGTTACTTGGAAACCTTGGCCAAGCAGGCAATATTCAGCAGAAAGCACCTACTGCATGTGGGGTGCACACTGTACAAGCAGAATGCTGGACTTTGCACCTGGCCACATTAAATGGAAAATCTCTGGGGAGAATTCTCTGTTAGTCTGTTAAAGTCTTCCCAGATAAACAGCAGGATGCTCATTCCCTCATCTGGAAATACATTGGTGAACAGAACATCTTAACAGTTTCTCTTGTTCAAGTCTCTCTGCTGGCATGCAAGAACTGAATTTCAGCCACTACAACAGCTCAGAGACAACTTCTACCCTCTGGTTGTGGAGTACACTATCAAAGCTCTTATCCTTTCCATCAGTTCTCTAAACAAGTCCTGCCTTCCCAGTGCAATAATTGAGGTTCTGAGACTAAGATGACTTCTGCTGATGACAGCTCCCCCACTACACCCTTCCTCCAAGTCAGGGCAGGGTCAACAGTTTTTACTACATGACCTTAGTTACTGCTCTGGAAAGACAGGCTTTCTTGTCCTAAGGAGGAAATAAAAATCTTGTGACAGAATACAGCACAACAGAACTTTGCCCCTTTATTCTGCATTTGTATTTCCTTGAAATCTGAGGTAACTTGTTAAATGTCATTTGTATTGTCAAAATACCTGAGAATCCTGATCATAGATTTGGCCCTTGCTGAGCCTGATGCCCTGCAAGCACTGAACAATAACATGAACTCTTATTAGGTGAAGTATGGATTCATACTGCTCAAAACCATCTGGCTGTTGTCCCATTTCAGTTCACTGGCTCTTCCCAGTGCACAGCTGCAGAATACACTGGAGAACAGTGCTTTGACAGCTGAGCTCCATGCAAACTTTTCCTCTGTCCTGAGATATGCATAACCAACAGGTCTGTCCTGCACTGCCTACGCTTCAGGCACAGGGCTGGCAAAGAGATGGTATGTGGCAAACGAGTGTTGCCTGGCTCACAGACATTTCTCAAACCAAGGCTCCAGACAATGTTTTTTTTGTGGTCCAGACCTTACCACGTGCTTACCAAATCCAGGGCTGAACCTCCTCCTAGGTACTCCATGATTATCCACAGTTTAGTGCCCTGCAAGCCAGAGCACAAATCAAGAGCAAAGACAGTAATAAAAGCAGGTAGAAAAATGAAAGAGCCCAAAGATAGCAAGACACATGAGTAAACCCATACGCAATCCAAGAGATGCTGCACACTGCAGCTCTCAGAGGCTGCTCCAGAGGAGCTCCCAGCTCCCCCTTTCCTCCTGACACAGCATTATAGCAGTAGACCTGCTCCCAGTACATTTCTTTCTCTTGGCCTGTGGTTTTAGCTGAGCGAGTTTAGTGCCCCTACAGACACCATACTACACGGGCACAATGATAAACATATTCTCGGGTTGGAGACATTTAACGTGACGCCCACCAGATCTAGTACATCTTCTTGACCATGACAGGGGAGCTTTGCAGCCTTTAATCCCCTTAAGAGGACTGCTGTCTTGAAGGGTACAATCATCAAGACACCCTCTGCCTCCTCAGAGAAGATATTTCTGGACTGAGGTTCACAGGGTCCTGGTAGGAGATAAGCAGCATGAAATTACAGCTTGCTTGGTGTTTTCAGAAGGCAGATGAGAAAATGCATTATGGCCTTTGAGAAAAATGTAAGGAATGATCGGGATCCAAAGAGCCCAGGAACTGTTTGTTACAGATCTAGTGTTATATACACCTCCAGCAGCGAGCATGCAGAGGCCACTTCATAACTACTAGTAGCTTCCACTGGGGATTCCTGAACCTGTTCTCAACAGAACCAGTATCAGCTCTCCTCCAGACTCAGTTTCTGTTCTTTTCATCATTTCTGATGAAATGATGATCATAAGATCAGAAAGTACAGTTTCAAACTTCTTTCCAGAAGCATAAAGGCCCCAGTGGTAATACCCTAAAACTGTGGTATTTTGGAAAAGTATTCCACAAACTTTGTTTCAAGAATAATCTAACTGGGGAGAGGTCAGCCTCTTCAACAAATAATTTTCTCTCCAGTGAAGTGCCTTGCTCTTGGGGGGGCACACTGTACCCAGCACTTCATTTCCACGTGCTTTGCAAGTATCTTAAAGCCCAGCCTCCTAATAAGATCACATAAATGCAGTGAGCAGAGCCACCGATGCTCCTGTTGCCACACTGACACAGACTGGACACCTTTCAGTGCTTATGCCACCATCAGCTGCAGAACCCATAGAGAAGCCCACCCCATTCCCAAACTGCTGGCAAGAGAATTGCCATGGCTTTGTCCTACCTTCAAGTAGGAGCCATAGTACCGGGTGATGTAGGGACTATCACACTGGCTGAGCACTGTAATCTCTTGCTGAATGTCCTCAATTTCATCCTCAGCCTCCTCCAGGTCAATGATCTTGATAGCAACCACCTCCTTGGTGCGGTTGTCGATCCCCTTATATACCTCACCAAATGATCCTTTGCCAATCCGCTCCAGCTTGGTGAACAGCTCCTCGGGATCCACCCTGGAGTGCTAAACCAGAAAGAGAGATGGGAAAAGTCCATGAAGACCCATGGCAGCCTGCAGAGCACCATGCACACCCATGCAGCTCATCTTCCTATCTATGCATCTACTGTGTTGTTTAATTTACCCAAAACTCCTAAAATCCTAAAAGTCCTCCACATGCTGAGAAACTTGACACAGAATATATCCAAGATGAGAAGAACTGAAGAGTCCTTTTACAGAGGCTTTCTGCCCCTGCAGGCTGTAGAGAGGGAGGAAGGGGAGAGAAGCCCATAAGGAGAATGTCAGCAAGTATCTCTACAGAAAGTGTCAGCTCCTGTGGGGTGGGATTGCTCAACTGCAGGCACTAAGCTGGTGCCAAAGCAGCTCCGTGAGCAGGCACTTGTTCACATTTGAATAAAAAGGCAGGCAAGGGGTACCACAACCAACCTTCCTCTGAAGGTCCGGATGAGAATCTGGGCACAAGCCAGAGGCCACAGAATGTTCACAAGGACGTTTCCCTAGTCTGCCTTGCTGCATTCAAAGATCGGAATGATATTGAAGACTTGCACCTTTCCCTACTTGTATGGAGGGTGAAATACTCCAGTAACATAGGTAACAGTTCACATTAGCTGTCTTATCTACTGTAGCCCAATTTCAAGGCAGCACTCAGACCAACTCTCTTCAGATGTTTGCAGAGGGATCCTCACATCTTCTGGAAGGTCAAGAGCAAGGAGGCCAGACACTTGCCTACCTCAGAGGAGACAGGAGAGCTAAATGTACACTCCATCTGCAGACTCCTTTTCTGGAACAGCCTCTCCTCTGGCTGGCACACCCAGATGCAAAAGCAGATAGCATCTCCCTCATTCAATAAGCATATCAACTGGGAAGCTACTAACATTATCATCAATCATTGGAGAAATACTGACTGATAGAGGCTTCAAAGTTAACTCTTTATTAGGATGTGTATGGATGAGAAAGGGAAAAAAAAAAACGATTTTTCTGATGCTATTTTGTTGTCCAACTGCAGACCAGGAAGTCCTGCTTGCTTCATGCTGTTAAAAGGCTGTTTGTGATTAGTTTTTCTTCCTCTTTTAAAAAGTAGGTCTAGGGTTTTTTTTAAAAAAAATGAATCTGGAAAATATGGCCTGACCTACCAGAAACAGCCAAGTTGTTACAGCTGTTCCACACCCAGAACTTCTCAGTCTCACCTCCAACATGTCACCCAGAGGGACCACTCCTTTGAAAGGGCCTTGGGCTGGCAGAGATGTTATCTGAGAATAGAGCAACTGCATTTTTCCATCTATCACCAGGTTCTAGCAGCAGGTCATCACTGAGCAGCCCTAGGTTCTGCTTAATGATTAAGCCAGCTAGTCATTACAAGTTGTTTGCCTTCTGTGCCCAGTACATCACTATATGGAGTAAGCCAGACAGAGTGAGCTTTACAGTCGGCTCACTCAACAGGATTTCCATGTGCATTCCAGGTGAAGATACAGAAAGATAACCAAATATCCCTGTGCCTCCATGGCAACACCCAAACAGGCTGTACTTTGAATAAATGCAGCAGAAACAGACTGCAGGGGATACGCAGAGGTGAAAGGAACTAGGGATACCTAACAGGGACTGGAGAGAGGGAGATGGGGAAAGGAAGAGGATTCGAACTTGAGAAATGCCAGCAGACACCAGGAGAATGACAAGTGCAGCACGGAGAGAACAGTGTGGCTAGTGCAGGCTCACAGGAGGCCAGAAGCAGATTCCACTTCTTGGACAACTTACAGGAAGTGGCAACAAGATGACCCAGAGGTTGCCTTGCACAGTCACGTACTGCACTGTAAAAATGCCACTCACACACATCAGGGAGAAAAGAGAGAAAGAGGATCACTTCCTAGAAGCACCTGGCTCAGCTAGTAAAGGAAACACTATCCACAGGAACCCTCCAGGGAAGCAACCATGCAAGAAAACCTTCCATCTCTCCCATTTAAGCAATGTTTCCATGAGAAAAGAAAGGGCAAGACGTAAAATACTGGTCCCCTCCTCAGCCTGGCATGGTACATCAAAGAACAAGACATCAAATGTGAGAGCACTGTCTACTGCAGGCAGCTTTTGGGACAAACACCATTTTACATATCAGGCTCTGTAATCACAGGCAGCTTTGGAAACAAGCTTCCATACTTTGATATTAGTTTATCCTGCTTTATGCAGAACAAAGCAGTTCAGGTAGAGGCAATGAAAGAGACAAACCTTCCTGACAAGCACATGGAAATTTTGCCCAAGGGACTCCGGAAAATGATACAAGTCTGATGAGCAGAATGGACAGGCCCACTAGATTAGGTTGGAGCTGTTTGTAGGTACTGGATTTACCTTCTCGGAACCTGTTGCTTCAAAACTGATCTTCAGAGCTCTCAGGTGACAGGGCAAGAAAGAGTATGACTCTGTGGAGGGCCTGAGGACATGCATCTCTTGACAAGAGTTGACAAAAATCACACAAGTCATACCCAGCAACATAAAGGACCTAGTGAGCAAGTATGGTCCACAGGGGTTGAGAGTGATTCCAGACAGAGTTACAGTCTCCTGGACACCTGCTGCAGGAACAGAGTCTGCTAAAGAATTTTTTCACTTTCTGTAAACAGAGAAGAGGAAACAAACAGGCCCCTCCCTGATTCAAGTAGGTCAATATCTGCCCTGTGGAACACCTTGTGAACTAGCATTGTGGACACCACAGAAGATATTGCTACGTGGCAGTTTCTTGGAAGCAATCCTGAATTCCCATGACAAAATAAGACTGATGAAATTATGCTAGTCTGCAGGACATCTGCTCAAAAGCTCTCGTACATTAAAAAAGTTCCTGTTCGAGCTGCCAAGTGCTAACTCGAGGCTAATGGGCAGATACTCAGACTGATGGGCATCTGAGCCTCAGCACTTAACCAAACAGAACAAAGAAGGTTACAGCAGGAATGGAGAGCTATGCGAGTGCACCACTCTGTCACAAGAGAAGCACAATGCCACACTCGAGGGGCTCAACCTAGGGGGGACAGGGGAGGAGAACACATTCTGTGTAGCCTGACTCTCCCCTACCCCAATACCTTTGCAATTGCAGAGCACTGCAATGAGGGGTGCAACAAGCACGGTATGTCCCTTTTCTAAATACAAATTGATCTCAGTGTCAGGCTTGTGTCAGAGAATCACTCTGGGTGCGCATCCGTGATCTTGAACTGCCTACCTGGAAAACTTCATTGGTAGGGAGCAATAGAACCCAGATAAGATGCTTCACACCTTGTCATGATTTAACCATAGCCAACAGCTAAGCACCATGAAGCTGCTTGCTTGCTCACCTCCCTCACCCCCCATGGGATGAGAAGAATTGGGAGAAAAAGTTAAATCCCATGGGTTGAGATAAGGACAGTTTAACAGAACAACATAGAGGAGAAAGAACAATATTACTAATGAAATAATGTATAAAATGAGTGATATACAACACAACGGCTCACTGCCCCCGATACCTCTCCCTAGCCCTGCTGCAGTTTATTCAAACCATAGTGGGCATGAGGTCCACACGGTATTGAATATTCCACTGGCTGGTTCAGTGGGCTACCCTGGCTGTGGCCCCTCCCAGCTCCTTGTGGAAATTTACTCTATCCTAGCCAAACCCAAACCACATCTGCATAAATGAGCATAGATAACGCAAAGAAGCTTATTGGCACCTATCAATTTTGCAGCTGCTCACTTGCTTGGGATCTTTTCATTTTCTTCTACATTCACAAATCCATCAGGGCTGCAAAGTGGAGCTCCAGGACAGAGTCTGAAGAGCAATCTGACCAGCGGCTGCTCCTACTACAATGTGTAAAGCCTTTAAAGGATGGTCACCTCATTGTACCTTTTTGCTTGACTGAATGTCAATTACACAGTAGTTCTGGAGCAAAATGTCTCCGGCTGTCTCTCCCCACTGAGAGCAGTCAGACACTAAAGATGGCTCAGTGAGGCATGAACAGACCTTGGGGAGAAAGCACACAAAGCACCACCTTGGTTGTATGTGCAGGAAGGGAAGGGAAGGAGAGGTATGAGAACATTCTACTAGTAATGTGTTCTGTTTCTGCCCTCTAGGATGTCATCTCACAGCACAGGAAAGAAGGATGCTCTGTCATGACAGGTGTGGGGGTGTTTGCCGTCATGACTTGATGATGTCATGTTTTAAAATAGGGCAACTTACTGCAGACATCAGGGATTAAGAATTGCAGTATGTTATGAGACAAGCCTGATGATAACACCAGCTGCTTCATGAAGAAAGAATGGTTTCAGAAGCTCTGTCACCTCCAGCTGCAGAGACACGATACCCACAGCTTTTGAGAGGAGACTGGAGAAGGGTAAATATCTACTCTCATTTCAAAGCTACTACCTGGAAAGATGAACTGTATATTGGGAAGAGAAGCAAATACACTTTTAAAACAGCTCAGTCTTTTCTCTGAGCTGTGTGCAGCTGGATCTCACTCTCAAAAGAATCATACTCAGCATCATGACCAAGAGTCACACCTGCATCTGCTGCATAACACACTCAGAGGTGCTTAAGCCCTTTTGGAAATGAGAGTCCCTCGGGCCAGGACATGTTACAATCAGAGCCACTGTTCAGTATGGGAGAAGTCTGTAACAGAAGATTGTCAAGGCCACAACGCTTTAAGAGCTAAAGCTGACCAGGAGCTTGGCAGCCTCCAAAGGTTTATATGGAACTACAGCAGCATTTAGTGTTACTTCTGACTAGAGCAGTTTTCAACCAGCCAAACGAACATCACTTTTCTCTGCCAAACACAGCAGAAGGAGAAAGTCAGTTTTAGTAAACCCCAGCTACAGACCTTTTACATTGCCTGCTCTCCTCCCCACCTTCCCATCCAGCACTTATCCACATTACATGCACCACACCAACCTCTGCACCAGCAAGAAAAGCACCTGCAGCAGGCACTATTTTTTCTTTGGGGAAATCAGCTTTTTGTATTTGGAAACATGCGAAAGCTGCCCTGACTATGAAATTTGTGCACTGCTCTTTTCAACTACTAAACCAAACCTGAGGCAGTTATGAAATTCTGGAGTATAGACAAGAAGGAAGTTTGTGTTCAACACTTGGAAATACATAAATTTGTCAGAGACCCCCAGCTTGCTTCACAGATGCTTCAATGGAGTGAAGCATTACTTAACCAGATAACTTGAACAGCTTCAAGGTCACATAAGGAACAACAAAACTGTAAATAGAGCTCAGATCAGAGCCTTAAACACAGTAATGCAAATACATCACCTAGCAGATAAAGCTCCCAACAAAAAACAGAAGCCCACTGTGCTGCATGTACACAGCAAAGGGCAGCCAAGAAAAGAGAGCACCAACCAGCTAAGACGGGGAAATAGGGGCACCCCCCGGGTTGCTTTACCTCTGTGCCTCCAAGATAACCCTGCACATCAGCAACAAAACTGAGAATCAAAGACAAGTCAAGCCTCTGACTTGCCAGTTTAAGTCTTAATCTCTCTGTTTTTACAGTAACTCCCACCATTCCCTGAAGTCTGGTGGACAGAACTTCAGGCCAATTCCTACTGCTTGACCAGTAAGCCTCAGTTGCACAGATTACAATGTCCCATTGAGGATTCTTGAAGAGACCCAAGGAATGGACAACACAGACTGCTTTCCTATTCCAGGACCGGACAGTCATGGGGTGACAGAATCTGAGAATGCCTTACATTTCACAGAATCATGGAATCATTTCAGTTGGAAAAGACCTTTAAGATCATCATGTCCAACCACTGATCTAAGACTGCTGATCCCACCACTAAATCAGGTCCCTAAGGACCTTATCTACATGTCTTTTAAATACCTCCAAGGATGGTGAATCCAGCACCTCCCTGGGCAGCCCACTCCACTGCTTAACAACCCTTTTAGTGAAGAAGTTTTTCCCTAATGTCCTATTATTTGCATAATAAGTTCAGACATGAGACCACTGGAACTCTGATAAGCTTCATTAGTAAATGTTGTGCACTGAAAAGTTTCAAAGTAACCTCCTCTGTAGCTACAGAACTCAGTTCTCAGCCTTAACCAGACAGTATCTTTTCCTATTCCTTTAATTTCTCTCCTTGTATTATGACTCACTCGGGCACTACATTTGCATTTAATTTCCTATACCCTTTGGTGAAACAGCTTATGCAAAAGCCAGCGTGTGAGCTAAGATGCATTGCAAATCCATTTTACATCAGAAAAGACTTGGATAAAGCATCATCTCAAATCACAAAAGCTTTTAGTATTATAATCCTACACCTAGGAGCAGAACAGGAAAATGCCAAAATTCTCACAAAACACGGTTTAACACAACCTACATTCAGCATTGACATCTGCCAATAATCAAACTCACCCCACAACCAAATTCAGAAGAAGATTAAAACCAGTTCTATTAATGTGGTTTAGCTTTTAGTCCCAAGCCATGATATCATCCTCCCACATTCCTCTGATGGAAACATCATCACAACAACACATCCACCAAGGCTGCCACCGCTCTCAGACTTCTGAGTTAAATGTTCAGTATCAAGTATCGCTATCTCTTGTGCATTACGGTTACAAGCACCAATTTTCTCAGACTACTGTTACAAACACTTCAGTAAGGTACGTCTGGCACAGTCTGCACACACAGCATTTCTGTTCTGATTTCTAGACCTCTTCTCCCAGTGATTTCTGTCTCCCTAACAAGAGCAGAGTTAACCACAGAGAAAGGCACCCACCAGATTCCCTTTCTATATGACTGGCAACCTTACACTGTCAGGACAAGACCACCACAGGGTAAGACTCAAATCTATCAGCTAAGAGGAGTAAGCTGAGACACATGCAAGAGAGGTAGAGTGGCAGAACGTGATTTTCTAGTGATTTTCTTTAAACCCATTTCAAGAGCAAACATAACAATGTTTCCTCTTGATATAAGAGTTTAAAAACAAATTTTTAATCACCACTTACCTGGCTGGCAAATTCTCTTAAGTGAGCCATGCCTACAGGATGGTCAGACATCTGCTTTTGCAAAATCAGGGAGGGCTGGGATGTCGTAGCACAGTAGGAAAGAGATGCTTTCTCATCCACTGGTCAACTGTGACAAGCAAGAACACAACAGCTCTAACTCAAGGTTCCTAGAGCCTGTCTCATTCAAACCTGTGCTCTTTCTTCCCCTCGACTTGCAGTTCTCCTTGAACCTACCAGCTCGCTCTAAGTATGCCAGCCCCTCCTTAAAAATCTCATTTCTCAATTCTTTACAGAAAAGCCTTCCAGATGTATCAAGGAACTTCACATTAATGATAAACACTGACAAAACCTCAGGCACCATTTTCCCCACCCTCACCCCAGCATGTTCCCCAGTATTATTATTATTACAGTATTATTAGTATTATCACCACTTCCAGCATCTTCCCCAGCACTGCCTACAACATTACCCTCAGACACTCAGTTCCTCCTACTGCTCGACCGTAATCCTCTCACTGAGGGTACCCCTCCACTCCCATTCTCCCCAGTACACACACTCGCAAAGCTCAACTCCCCACTGCATCTCTTCCTCCTCTCCCAACCCTAGAACCATCCCTGGGCACTTCCCACCACTACTCCCCAGTTATGCCCCTAGACCCTGTCCTCCTCAGCAAACCTCTCCACACAGCTCCCTTCCACCCCAGTAACGGAAAAGCCCCAACCCAGTACAACTCTTCAGCCCAGCCCAGTTCCCTCAGGGCATCCTCGGCCCAGCCCTCTCCAGGACTCCCTGCTCCAGTGCTCCTCAGCACGCCACCCTTAGTGTTCCTGTCACGGTGGCCCCACGGTCCCTTTACAGGTGACCTCTCACCCCACCTCACACCTCAGAGCCTTCCCCCCTCCCCCAGACC